>RJWH01003590.1:0-145431 GCA_004363575.1 Solenodon paradoxus
GAAAAGAAACTAGGTAAGGGAATAAGTTAAAGTATCTCATGCTAGATAATGACTGGATAGGCTCAGTCAAGTGGAAGGTGAAGTAAAAAGGTCATTTTCTGAGAGTGAAGGAGACAAAAGTAGACCAGGGACTTTGGGAAGTGAATAATGTTTGGATTGGTTAATACAGGAGATCAACAACATTGCAGAGCAGACCAATGGATAACTAGAGTCACATGTCAGAATTAGACCATCAACATCTTCTAATCCAATTATTCATTTACGGATGAAGAGTTGAGTTCAATTTAGAGGTATGCCAATTACACAGCTAGTAAGAGTCAGATCTAGGATATGAAACTAAACTATTGTCCAGCCCATGAAACAAATTGAATGCTTTTATTCTGATCTATCCCATGGGTGGGACTGTCTCCTGTCTAGCCAGAGACAGAACAGTGCAAAACCCAGCAGCTATTTTATTCCAACAGCCAACACACTATGAAACCTGTACATTAACTGTTCTCTCCCCAAGAGTCATCTTAACGGACAATCCCTGGTCTAGAGCACTGGAAAGCCAAATATAGGCTTTCCAAAAAGGTTCAGGAGGCTTTTACATTTTACCTTAGTCAGCTATAAAATACTCTTCAAAAGCGTTTCCTTTCTTTTCATCAGAATGAAATGGAGTCTAGCAAAAATCGGAAACAACCTAGAATGACCAACATTAGGGACATGGAAATGATAAATAATAAATAATAAATTATGGCCAGTCAATAGTAAGGAATGCTATGCAAGTATTAAAATGATAAATATAAAGACTATAGAAATATAAACATGCTGATGATTTAATGGTAAGAGAAAACAGAATGTAAAATGGTGTCTATACCGTGTTTTAATGTATGCAAAAGTCAGTTTTACCTATTGAAGTTAACATTCAGGAAGAGAAAACTGTTCATGTGATGGAATTATAAATATTGTTATTTAAAATGTTCTTTATTATTGTTATAATGCCTATTAAAATAGAAATTTAATGAACAAAAAGAAGCTATTATGTCTTCTGGAAAAAATATTTATTCTCACAACTGCTGAAAAATTAATGTTCCCTACTGTTAAATACATTAAATGGGGGCATGGAGGGAAACCTAGTCCATTGGAATGCTCAACTTCTTCAGCAAATAAAGCAAAAGCATTCAACAACAATAAGTCTTCTGACTGTCACAAGCATATTTTCTTGGGTACCTCTCCTTTATCAATACCCCCTCTTTCTATCCATTTCTTTCCTCTGGGGTTAGAAGCAGATGGGAGAGAAGAGATTCTAATACAAGTATCCTAGGTGTAAGGCCAGCACTTGTTTTGCTTATTTATTTGCTTTAAATTTATTTTTTAACTTAACAACTGTAATTCATAAAAGGAAAGAAATGATCTGTAATCCCACCATCAAACGCAGTTGTTTCTGGACAAATGTTTTTATAGATTTACAGTGAAAATGTCCATACAATTTTTGCCTTTTAATGTTATTGCATTTAATATTTTCTATGTCTATTTTAGTCTGCTGAATGGTGATTTTTATTGCCCATATAATATTCCATTCAATCTGTGTGTCCTAATTCATTTAACCACTCTAATATTGTTGGACATTTGATTATTGCTAGTTTTTTAAATATGCATAATGGAATGTAAAAGAGTGTTATATGTTTATTTTTCTTGCTTTTGAATAATTACCTTAACAAATTTCTAAGAGTATTATACTTGAAAGAGATGCATGCATTTTTATGATTTCTAACATGTATTGCTAACTTGCCCTTCAAAAGAATTGTTTTAATTTATTCTGCTACTGGGATAGTATGAGTATTTCTTTCCATCTGAGCCAAATCAACATTATGTTCGGTAACATTTGCTACTTTAATAAGTATAAAATGGTTTTTGAGTACCAGTGTGATTGAATGTGTTAGATCAAATCATCTAGGAAACAGAAGGAATCTCACATCTGAGATTTGATCTGGGTAGTTTTCAAATCCTACTAGTGTTTTTTTTTTTCTTCTATTTTTATGTGTGCATGAATGATCTATTTCATACCTTTGTCAGATGTCTACTGGTATGGGTTGTTGATGCAGAGCAGAGGAGGGGAAAAGGGACAACTAAAATATTTTTAGGTTACCCTATGCCATCTGTTGCTCCTGAACACTGCATAAGAGATGCCAGGTATCTCCAAGCTAGTCAATGTAAGAATGAGGGGGAATAGATAAACTGATAAAAATTGCCAAAGAATGGAGAAAACTGACAATGAAAAAGACAGTTGACTTGCTTTTGATTTCGGCACCTCTACTGATTTTAACCCATACATAAAACCCAAGAGTGTACAGGCACTTAATAGAAAATCGGTTACACAATATGTGAAGTGCTAGAAGAATTGGCAGAATTCTTCACAATCCTCCCTAATGTGTTCCTGAAGTTTCCCAGTAGGCCTGCTCATGGGGATTGTATTTACTTGAACTTTGTTGCAAGGCAAGAATCAAGGTGTTGTATTTCAACCAGATGTCCTGAGTTGGGCTTTGCAAGATAGAGTAGCAAAGGGAGACATGTGTTTCCCTTTACACAGACCTTCTCAGGCCATCACCAGCTGCGTTCAGTCTCATGGGTGGATCTTTCCACTTGTCAGATTTTCTAGCTCCTGAGGCTTTGGAAAAGCCACCCTTGGCTTCTTTAATCCATAATGGGCATTGCAACTTCTTTTTTAAGAGTCAAATCACACTTCTGGCAGTTTTCTTAGGCCATTCCCCAGGCTGCCTACTGATCTGGACCTCAAGGGTTGACCTTAAAGAAGTGGGATTGCAAAAGTTCTTAACAGTGTCAAGAAAATTTGTAAAAAACTTTGCATGGACAAAAAGAATTATTGATAATCTGACTTGTGCACTTTTGTGGGTTATCTGTGTCTTTCATTGGCTTTGAACTATTTAACAATGACATTAATGGTAGAAAACCCAGAGTAATGCAAAATATTCTTGTCCATAGATATGCAAATAACTTTTGCTTGGTGTTGACCAGTTTTGCATTTATTTAAAAATTCATTCCACATTCCTAATTGCCTGTGGAAAACTATGTCCTTTGCATTTTCCTTTGAACTGTTTGTAACATCTTACTGCTACCCTCATTCATGAGTTAAATATCATTTGACATGTGTTCCTTTTATATTTGCATGAGAGACATGATTTTCTGCTTAAAAAATCTTTTAACATTAGCTTGCCTTTCTACAGGTTTCTACATAGTTTCAAAGGGGCCTCTCCTTTTGCCTTTTTGTCTGAACTTAAAGTATTTAACTCTGTTTACCATGATATTTTCAATTTAACTTTTTTAAAAGACAATTCAAAACAACAATTATATTAGCTATAATTTCAACCAAAGCTTCCTCCAACCAGCTCCTCAGAATTCTCTTTTCCAGCTTCCTCAAAATACATTTTTGGAAAAAGTAATTTACTTCGATAACAAGTTCTCAATTCCATCAAAATCTGAAGAAAAAATGTTTCCAGATTTATCCAGAATAGATCTGATCGCCAATAAGTAAAGTGGAACTTTGCCAGTGGCTTTGAGCTTTCCAAAAGGGTGGTTCTATGTAGAAACCATTCACATCAGAAACTTTTCAATTAAGAGTATATTTGAGGGACAGTTTGACAGCTGATTTTTCAATAATAAATACTACTGGCCTGCCCTGGTGGAGTAGAAGTTGGATCAATTGCCTCCGAAGGAGTGCAGGTCACATACCCCTGGGTTTATGTCCTGGGTGAGGGTGAGGGAAGATGACTAGTTTGAACTAAATAAAAATAGAATAATTCCTCCTCTCCCTTCCTGCCTGCCTGCATACTCACCTTCATTCCTGCCTGCACCTTTACTTTAAAAACAAATGAATAAGTGCTATTAATTAAGGCATAAAACCCCATTCCACAGAGCCTTTTTATGGTGGATTCTGAAGCAGTCAAGGTAAGGTGAAGATTTATACTCAGTTGAACATGGGAATAAGACTCAGTAAAATGGAGGAATACCTCAAGGCAAAGTAAGATTTCTAGTCAATTTCCTGTTTCATGCTTTTATCTCAACAGAAATGAAATGAATGTAATTCAAGTGATGTGAAAATGCTTTAAGATTATCAAGTATGGATGCATAAACTAGTGGCTTAAGGTACAGGAAGGAGAGCAATTGATTCTAGTCTAGTTAACTCATTAACTTGATGGTCTTGATTCTTGTCATTTCTGTACTTCAGTTTTGACTTCTGAAAAAAAAATCAATAGGTTGGAGTAGGTGATTTCCAAAGAACCTTCTAGTTCTGACTTCTTGAGTCAACTGCAAAGGCTGAGAAAAGAAAATGACAATGACTTAGGATCTCTGGGGTTAAAAAATGGAATTCTGCTAAACTAGGATATAACACCTGGTTCTTGACTATACACACACAAACACACATACACACACATAAATGTCTACTTTTAGACATTGATGCCCTAAGACTCAAGTTAAACTCATGATCTTCAGGTACTGAATACTTATCTTGGACTAGGCTTCCATGATTTTTCCATTCTTTCAGAAGCCAGACTGTTATACTATAGATTTCTTTCGAGGACAAGTATTAAGTAGATAAGAGAGCTGCTTAAATTTAGGCTGTTTACTTAGCCTATTTTAGCCCAGGACTGCATTTGCTAGTTTTCCTGAGTTATTTAGAGGAAATCCCTTGAGATACTTTGCTGTTATACTATATTTCTGAAAAGCAGAGTTTGCTAAAGGTGCTCTAATTATAGATTATATTTATTCTAGTTATTTGTTTTATACACTGTGTACCCCAACACTTAGAATGGTACCTGACATGGCAGGTTCTGATTTACTTTGTTAAATGGTCAATATATATTTAAACCATCCAAAACCAACATTTACCTCAATATATTGGGTGGTAGTAGGGGCCAAGGTGGGAAGATCTGAGGTGAGTTTGGGAAAGCTATAACTCTTGAGTGTTCTAAGTCCTGTAAGAGGTTGCTTATTGCAGAGCTAAGATCATATCCAAAAATATGTGACTCTCCAGGATTCAGATCCTTAGAATCTGTTCCCTAATTCTCATGACCAGAAAATGTATATTGGAGCACAATCAATATTTGGCACAATGGCATATTTTACCAGACCAACCAGGCAAATATAAGTGTGAGAGATAAATATAACAGTTTAGTAAGAAAAAAAGAATTTAGGCTGAGTCAAGTACCCTGGCTATGTGATCTTGGATAAGTCATTCTACATACATGGGCTTCACTTTCCTCCCATTAGTAATGAAAGCAAATGGCTACTAAAGAGGATGTGAGAGCATGTAAAGACACTGCCATAGATTCTCTTAAAGCCCTCTTCTTCCAAAACAGAATCTGTAATTTCACTGTGATCCTAATGTGAAATGCAATTATTACTCTGGAATATACAGTCTGCTTCTAGGCTACTTGGTGGTCTAAATGGTGGGGCTGAAACACATTGCAGAGGACATAGATGCAAATGACATTCTGCCAGCATCAAGGTTTTCTATTTTTGAGTGAAAAATTCCTCTCAGGAAGTGAGATCCTCCACATATGCTCAGCCATCCGCAAGTAGCCAAATATGTTATTGCAAAAATGAATATCCCATGTTAATACTGTGCCATCTTGCTCTCTTACATTAAAAGAACACCTTGTTAAAAATCACCGTATCATTGCTTCATGGATTTCTGCAGACACTTGTAAGTCAGCATTGGCTATAGTCATTTCTTCCAGCAAATTAGACATTTGTTGCTCTTCCCCTTCTTCAATGTGTGATTTATGATTTTTCTCTAAATACTGAGTGTGCTAAACATTTGATTTCATATTGCTTTTCATCTAGAACATCTCTCCATCAAATCCAGACCCCTTCTGCCTTCAAAATGCTCCTTAAAACTCATCTCTGCAGAGTCATTCATCCATTAAGAAAGATTTGATAAGCCCACCTTTTGAGGACTATCTTTCAGAGCTGGGGGAAATGAGACCCCCATACAGAATGGGGAGGAATGCTAGCAATTGTAAATGGGATATTCTGAGTGCCAGAGAAGTTGTCTAGGCAGTGTCTGGATAAAGAGGAGTACCACGGGCCAGCAGGGTCAACAGGGGAAACTTGAACTGGGCTGTTCAGAACACACTGATTTTAAATAGGCAAAGGGGAAGGGGTATGATATTGGAAAGAGTAAGGGGAAATAATGTCATCAAAAAGCAAAGATACAGGAATGTAGGTGTTTATTCCTAGACAAGAACTGCCTAGGTATTTCTGTTGTGGCATGACTACAATGGTAGATTAAAGCCAGATCAGAGGGACTTAGATGTCAGGCTAAGGCGTTAGAATACTGTTCTGTGGTCCATGAGAAGTTATTAATAGTTATTGTACAGAATTAATTGGTAAGACCAATTTTTTTAATTCATTTTTATTGTAGTAACTATTCTACACATTAAAATAATTTTCTATGTATGGGTTCCCCATTTCTTAGATAAATTTCAACACACAATGCCCTCCACCAAATAACCAAGTGTTCTTTCCCATTGTCCAGTGGGCTCCACCACCATTTGCCTCCACCCGATCTATTCCCTTTTGGTAACCTCACTTCTGTTGCAAATGTTTCAGGGATGGTTATTTTTCATCTATTCCTTTGTTTTGTCTATTCACATCCCACCTATAATTGAGGTCCTCTCATATCTAGCTTTCTTTTGACTTGTTTCACTTAGAATTATCCCCTCTAGTTCCATCCATGTTGATTCAAATGACAGGGTTTCATCTCTTCTAAGGGCTGTGTAGTATTCCATTGTGTATATGTACCACATCTTCTTTATGCATTCATCTGATGTGGGCACATAGGTAATTTCCAGTTCTTTGCTATTGTGAATAGGGCCTCAATAAACAAGGGGATACATGCATCTCTATGGATGGATGCTTTTGTATCTTTTGGGTAGATGCCCAGAAGTTGAATGACAGGATCATATGGGATTTCCATCTTCAGTTTTTTGAGGAATCTCCAAACTGTTCTCCATAGGAGTTGTACCAATTTGCACTCCCACAAACAATGCAAAAGTGTTCTCTTTTCTTCCTATCCTCACCAGCATTTGTTGTTTCCAGACTTTTGGATAATAGCCAGTCTTTCAGGTGTAAAGTAACATCTCATTGTTGTTTTAATTTGCATTTCCCTGATGTTCAATGAGTAGGAACATAATTTTATGTGCCTGTTGTCCATCTGTATATCCTCTTCAGAAAAGTGTCTCTCCAGTTCCTCCTCCCATTTTTTGATTGGATTGCCTGTTCTCCTGTTGTTGAGTTTTATGAGTTATTTGTATATTTTACATATTAAGTCTTTGTCAAATCAAATGCAAATATCAAATGTCAAATATCAAATGCAAATATCTTCTGCCAGTTAGTAGGTTTCCTTTTGGTTTTGGTGATGCTTTCTTTTGTTGTGAAGAAGCTCCTTAGTTTGATGTAGTCCCAGTTATTTATTTTTCTTTTTTTTTCCCTTGATGGTGGATTTGAGTCCCCAAAGGCTTCTCTATGACTGATGTCATGGAAAGTCTTTCCTATGTTGTCTTCTAAGAACTTTATGGTTTCTGGTCTTATGTCCAAGTCTCTAATCTATTTTGAATTAATTTTTGTGAATGGTGTTAGAAAGTGATCTAACTTCATTCTTTTGCATGTGGTTTTCCAGTATTCCCAACACCATTTGTTGAAGAGACTTTCCTTTTTCCATTGAATACTTTTGATTCCTTTGTCATAGACTGACTGTATGTGAGTGGGTGAATTTCTGGTGATTCATTTTCATTCCACTGATCTCTGCCTCTGTTATTATTCCAATACAATACCGTTTTGATCACTATAGCTTTGTAGTATAGTTCAAAGCCTGCAAGTGTAACTCCTTCAGACTCATTCTTTTTTCTAATGATTGCTTTGGCTATTTGGGGTCTTTTGTTCCATACAAATTTTAAGATTTTTTGTTCTATTTCCTGCAAATACGTCTGTGGGATTTTAATGGGGATTGCATGAAACCTATATATTGCTTTGGGTAAGATGGCCATTTTAATGATATGGATACTTCCCAGCCATGATCGGGGGTATCTTTCCATTTCTTTGTTTCCACCTCTGTTTCTTTTAAGAAGGACTTGTAGTTTACATTGCATAAATCTTCTAATTCTTTTGTTAGATATATGCCCAGGTGTTTCATTCATTTGACTTCTATTTTAAATGGTGTGATTTTCATAATTTCATTTTCTTCTAGTATGTTGTTTGCATATAAAGATGGAGGAGATTTTTGTAGTCTGCCACTCTACTGTATTCAATGATGAGTTCTAGAGGTTTTTTTATAGAGTTTTTGGGTTTTTCAATATATATACATATATATATGTATATATATATGTATATATATATATAATCATGTCATCTGCAAATAATGAGTTTTACTTCCTCCTTTCCAATTTGGATTCCTTTTATTTCCTTTTCTTGCCTAATTGCTCTGGTTAAGACATTCAGCACAATATTAAATAACAGTGGTGAGAGTGGACAACCTTGCTTTGTTCCTGACCTAAGAGGAAATGCTTTCAACTTTTCACCATTGACTATGATGTTGGCCTTGGCTTTTTCATATATGGCCTTTATTATGTGGAGGTATGAACCTTCTATTTCCATTTCATGGTGATTTTTTTATCATAAATGAATGTTGGATCTTGTCAAAAGCTTTCTTTGCATCTATTGATATGATCATGTGATTTTTCTCTTTGCTCTTGTTATTATGATGTTTGACATTAATAGATTTACATATGTTGAACCATCCTGCATCTCTGGGATGAATCCTACTTGGTCATGATGAAAGATCCTTTTGATGTATTTGGTTTGGTAATATTCTGTTGAGAATTTTTGCATCTATGCTCATTAGACATATTGGTCTGTAATTTTCTTTCTTGGTGACATCTCTGTCAGCTTTTGGTATCAGTGTAATATTTGCCCCATAAAAACTATGTGATAGAGTTCCTTGTTCTTCAATATTTTGAAAGAGCTTGAGAAGAATGTGTGTTAATTCTTCTCTTAAGGTTTGGTAGAACTCTTGGAGAAGCCATCTGGTCCTGGGCTTTTTCGGGGGGAGGCCCTTGATTACTTCTTCAATTTTGTTGCTTGTGATTGTTCTCTTCATGTTTTCCAATAATTCTGGGTTCAATCTTGGTAGACTATACTTTTCTAGAAATCTGTTCATGTCCTCAAGGTTGTCAATTTTGGTGGCGTAGAACTGTTCATAGTAGTCCCTTATGATGTTTGAATTTCTGTGGTATCTGTTGTAACTTCTCCCCTTTCATTTGATTCTAATTATGAGAGTTTTCTCCCTTTTTTTCTTTGTGAGTCTCGTCAATGGCTTGTCAATTTTGTTTGCTTTTCAAAGAACCACCTTACGGTTTCATTGATCTCCTGGATTTTCTTTTTGTTTTCTATTTTGTTTATTTGTGCTCGAATTTTGATTATTTCCTTTCTTCTGCCGATATTTGGCTTTAATTGTTCTTCTTTTTATAGTCGTTTTAAATGTAGAGTTAAGTTTTTTATTTGCAATTTTTCTTGTTTCATGAAATAGGCCTGGATTGAGATGAACTTTCCCCTTAGTACCTCTTTTGCTACATCCCATAGATTCTGGTAGCTCGTGTACTCATTCTCATTTGTCTCTAAGTAATTTCTAAGTTCCTCTTTGATTTCCTCTTTTATACAAGAGTCCTTCAGGAGCATGTTTTTGAGTTTCCAATTGGTTTGGGGTCTTCCAGAATTCTTTTTGTGGTTGAATTCCAGTTTTAGGCCATTGTGGTCAGAGAAGATGCTTGGTATGACTTCAATCTTTGTGAATCTGTTGAGAGATTTTTCTGTACCAGCATATGATCTATCCTTGAAAATGTTCCATGCACGCTTGAGAAGAAAGTGAAATCTGTAGTCGTTGGGTGAAGTGATTGGTATATGTTTATTAGACCTATCTATTGCAGATAGTCATTTAAAGTGGCCATTTCCCTGTTAATGTTCTACCTGGTTGATCTGTCCATTGTTGTAAGTGGGGTGTTGAAGTCCCCCACTATTATAGTGTTGCTGTCAATGTCTCTTGTCAGGTCTAATAATACTTGCTTGATATATTTTGATGCTCCTTCATTTGGTGCATATATGTTAATAAGCATTGCATCTTCCTGCTGGATTGATCCTTTAATCATTATATACTGTAATCTCTTTTGTTATGCTTTTTGGATGGAAGTCTGTTTTATCTGATATGAGTATAGCTGTTGCTGCTCTTTTGAGGTTGCCATTTGGACTGCAGGATTGTCCTTAAGCTATTGACTTTGAGTCCTTGTTTATCTTTTGGAAGAATGTGGGTTTTCTGAATGCAGCAGAAGTTTGGATTAAGCTTTTTAACCCATTCAGTCACTCTGTCATTTTGCTGGTGAGTTCATTCCATTAACGTTTAGGGTGATTATTGATATATAGCTGCTTAGTGTCATTTTATAATTTGTCTTTCGTATGTTGCTCCAGATGGTGACTTCGTTCTCTTTCTCTTTTTAGGTCGGATGGGTACAGTTATGTTTTGATCAATTTCCTTTTTGCTTTCTTCTTCGCTTTCTCCCTGGTGATGTATTTTGAGGTTACCCTGAAGTTAGCATTCACAGTTCTATATTTACTACTTAATTTTATTTGAAAGCATATTAGTCTTCCACTCATTCTAACTATCCACATTTTTTCTCTCCTCTTCCTCACTATTTTTAATATTTGCTGTCATAGAGTTTTTCTGTGTGATTTCTTTATGCTTTATAGAGCATTCTTTTTTTTTGCAAAGTTGGTTTTATGGTGATGAACTTTAACTTTTGTTTGTCAGAAAAGGTTTTTTTAATCATTCCTTCAGTTCTGAATGATAATCTTGCCAGATATAATATCCCAGGTTGAAAATCCTTTTCTTTCAGCACTTTGAATATATTATGCCATTCCCTCTGGCCTCTGGTAGAGTTTCATTTGAGAAGTCCGCTGACAATCTTATTGGAGCTCTTGTGTACGTGGCACATTTTTCTCTGGCTGCTTTTAATAGTCTTTCTTTATCTTGTATTTTTGAATTTTAATAATGATGTGTCTAGGAGTCTTTCTGTTTGGGTTTCTTTTATTAGGAACTCTTTCAGCTTCCTGTATCTGGAGGCTTGCTTCATTCCTCAAACTGGGGAAGTCCTCATCTATTATTTCTTCAATCTGGTTTCTGCCCCCTTTTCTCTCTCTTCCTCTGGGACTCCTATGATGTGAATGTTGTTCCTTTTGATGTTATCTCAGAGGTCTCAAATACTGTCTTTGATTCTTTTAATTTTTTTTATCTCTTTGATGGTTTTCCTGATTGAGTTCCTCTATCTTATCTTCCCAATCACGGATTCTATTGGAAGCCTCATTCATCCTATTGTTGAGTCCCTCTTTTGAGTTCTTTAATTCAGCCATTGTGTCTCTTGGTAGGACCAATTTTACGCACATTTATCTACTCATTCATGTACTGTGATCTTGGAGTTGGGGCAAAAGAGTAGAGTCAGTAGCAGCCAGGTTTGAGGAAGAAGAAACTATGGCTTCCAAGTAGTTTATCACTCTACTGCTCAGGGAATCTCTGTTTCTGACTCTGTGTGTCTCTGTGTGTCTGGTTCTATGAAGCTGAATTTTGGATCTATCTGACAGTAGCTGGGAGGTAGTTTTGAAAATAGAGCATGTAATTTTTGAGCCAGTTCTGAATCAGAATCTATCACTCAACTAATAGTTGCTATGTGAATTTGGACCAATTATTTAACCTCTTTGAGCCTTAGTTTTCTCATCTGTGAAATGTTCATAATACTAACTTCACACAGAAGTTAATAAGAATATCTGGTACATAGGAGAAAAATGTTGACTGTATATTCCTTTTCTTCCTCCTTCTCTAATTGGTTATATGGCTCTTTGAATCTTTTTCTCTGGAAAAGTTGTCTCAAACAGAATGAGAGAGCTGTTCCATCCTGCTTACTATACTGAAAGAAAAGTTCTTGCCTCATTAATAACATACTTGATCAGTCCTCCTTTCTCCTTCCTCTTACTCTACTGTGAAGGAAGTCAATCATTTCATTAATAAATATTTATTGAGAGCTTATTATATATGTATCAAACTCTTCTTGGTCCTGATAGATAAAGCAATGTGAAAAACAGATGAAAACATCTACCCTTGTGGAACTGACATTGTATTTGTGGCTACAGGGGCATTTTATAATAAGCAAACATATATGTATTATGTCAGATGATTTTAAGGGCTAAGAAGAAAAATACAGTAAAGGAAGGGGATGGGAACTGATCCAAAAAAGGTTCTCTGATAAGGTGACATCTCCAAAGAAACCTAGAAAGAGTGAGGTAGAAATCTTGTGGCTATTTGGGAGAATAACATTACAGTCAGAAGGAAATATTGGTAAAAAAAAAAAGACCCTTAAGTGAGAGTAGGCTTTCCAAGTTCAAGGAACATCAAAGAAATCAATGTATCTGGAGTGGAGTGCAAGTGGAATAGTAGCAGAAAGGAGTCCAAGGAGGTTGCCAGTAACCAGGTCATATAAAACCTTACAGGCCAAGGTAAGTACTCTGAGAGAAACAGGGAACCATTGGAGGATTTGGAGCAGATGAATGATATGACCTGACTTAACATTTTAACAGAAAGTCTCTGACTATGGGATGGGGAATAGACTGTACAATGGCAAGGACAAAAGCAAAAACATGGAGACCACATAGAAGGCTAAAGTAGTAATCTAGTGAGAATGTATGGGTACTTGGAGTAGATTGGTGATGAGGAGGTGGCAAGTAGTGGTCAGGATCTGGGTGTATTTTAAAGACAGAACTGACAGCATTTGCTAACAGATTGGAAGCAATGTCATCAAGAGAGAGAATTCAAGTATCTCTTCAAAATAACCGGAGGGATGGGAGTGATTTGACATTTTCTGAGCTAGAGAAGACAAAAGATTAAGCATATTTGGTGATAGAAGAGCTTTGGTTTTAGTCATATTGAGTTTAAGATAACTGTTAAATATCCAAGTAGAAATGGAGAGGAATAAGGTGGATAGTCAAGTCAAGAGTTCAGGACAGGCTGGTGGGTTTATAAGGGTACAATCTCAAGCTTCAAGAATACAAAAGAAGGGGCAGGCACCTGGCAAGGGCAAAGTATGTAGGTGCATTTCTGCATTTCTGCCATGTTCTTGAATATGGTTATATATTTTTCATCTCATTTCCTTTTGACAGAGCTATCCTAGACAGCAGGGATTAACAGGTACTAGCAATTGAAGTTTGCATTCTAGCATTTATTATTTGTCAGATACTTTGACATATAACATCATGTAAGCACAGCTATCATCAGTTTTATTTTACAGATGAGAAAACTGAGGTTCTGTAGCACAGGCGAAAACTACTAGGCCCCAGTCATATAGCTAGTAAGCAAATCAACTGGGATTCAAACCAAAATCTAAGACTTAAGCTTATGCTCCTTTTGACTTTCTATCTGCTTATCCCTAAGTGTTTCAAAGAGTCAGCTCTGTGATCTCTATGTCAATGAGTTGTTTCGTAGATTAACCAGAGCTAAGAGGAATCACAATCAGTCCCCCGACAACTCCTTAGCAGATTCCACCCAATTAGTAGGTATTCAAAGATTGTTGACTTATTTTCAACATTTATTATTCAAGTTATTGTCAACTAATATTATCTTAATGGTAGATCAAACAGACAAAATTAGGAAGAGGAAGCTGATCTAAAAGAAAGCCAATGAGGTACTGCAAGTCAATTATATTTGAATTTATGAAATATCTACTTTTCTGAATGATTTACAGCTCGCCCAGTAGCACATGAGAGGATGATCACACAATTGTAATTTAATTCTATTTCCTTTATCTCTTTCCATAATATATAGCTCTGCACATAGTAGGTGTTTCATAAGTAGTACTGACAGATAATCTTTGGTCCAGTTCCATTTTTTGAATTGTCAATTAGTCTAGGGTACCACAGCTAATTTCAGATGCCATTCATTTGACAAAAACTGGTGCCTACTATGTGATAGGTACTGTGTTAAGTGCTGGGAATACCTAAATGGAAAGGACACAATTATTACCTTCAAGGCACACACAATTTAGTGGTGAAAAAGCAGGTGAAGAAATAAAATTGCATTGTGGTTAGTGATATAATTTGACATGCTCAAAGTACAATGAAAGCATAAACAAAATCTGTTTGGAAAGAGTTGTGGGGCTATGCCTGAGAGAACACAAGATTTGATTTCTGAAGAATTTATCAGGTTTCCAGGTCACTCCTGCCAAAGAAACCAGCTTGTACAAAGACGCAGAAGTGTGAGAAGTGTCAACAATATAGTATTGTGAGAGTATGAGTTCTTTGTTAGAATGGCGGAGGATGGAATTTGGAGAGGAAGATTATAGGTCATGCTAAGGAGCTAGTATTTTGTCTCCTGTAGCATATAGGGCTAGATATACAAGGTTAATTAGTGAAATGGACAGTATTGGAGACTAGAGAAAGGAGGTAGGGATGACTTAATTGCTCATGCTTGTGTCAAGGGGTACTTCTAGCTGGCTATAACCATACGGGAGTGTGGATCTGGTGTTAGTAGGTTTTCTGACATTTTATATAGCAGAAAAAGTGGATTTAAAAAATGTTATTTCTCTTGTTTTCTAAAGTCTGGCATTTCATTTTCTTAGCTTAATGTTGTAGCCAATACTACACTAAATATGACACTTCTATTTGCTGGACGTGGCCTGCAGACTATCATTTGAGACTTGTGATGTAGAGTATGGGTATTTGTGGAAGTATAGCAGTTAACTAAAGTAACATTTCAAAACACTATAAAAATTTTATGTATTACTCACTGGATTTCCCCATTCCAATATTTCTATTGCATATGAAGTCGTATGTTCTCTCTCTGGGGAACCAAAGTGAGGTACGAAGTCAAATGCATCTTGCAAGTCCTCTGAAGTCAATGGTGCCAGCTAGAGTCTCAGTCATGTGGTCAAAAGTCTGGTAGAACTTGGTGAGCCCAGACCAATAAGGTCTCCGTGCACAGTCACCATTAAGAGGAGATGGCTCTTATTTGTTCCCTTTTTACTTTAGAAGAATTGGCAGCTTGTCAGAACTGTGTAAACAACCAAGTCAATATAATCTGTGATGACATAGATAAAACATGTTACAACTCCTCATTTTGCAGTTGAAGAACCTAAGTTCCCCAAACTAGTGTCAGGGTCAAGTCTACTGACTCCTTATCTACCATTCTTTCTAATTGTCCTGGGATGTGATAATCAGTTTGGCAGTTACCCTAGCACCTAGAATCTCTAAACTGAAGAAGTAGGAGTTGAAATCCACTATTAAGAACTGTTTTTTTCCCCCTTATCTATATGCTGATGATATCCCTTGCAAACTTTGTGTTTCATGGATAAGGACTAATAAAGAAACACAAAGATGTTTCTGAAGCACTAAGACCATTCACCAAATATTTGGAAAAATTGTTGACTCTGGCTATTATTTTTAAAGTTTATGACCTATATGTTCTCTGAATGGACCACCCTATCTATTCTTTGTTTTAGTTTTGTTGTTTCTCTTTGTTTCTCTTCTTTTCTATTTCCCCTTAATTTTTCTTCTTTCCCAACGAGGAGACCCATCCTCTTCAAGTCAATAAAACTGCTAATTATTCATAACATGAGAATGGGAGAGCATAGTGACCCAGAAGTACACAGATTTCTCCTGCTATCTTCATTTAGTTCTCTGTAATCTCTGACTAATAACTCTCGTTGATTGCAATTCTTAACTACTATTTTTCACCCTTCATTGCAGAGTCTATTGTTCTGACATTTGCCACGTGTGTGTGTGTGTGTGTGTGTGTGTGTGTTACTCTGATCCTTTTTCTGACTGGTTCAGCTGTTGAAGATGCTGCTTGCTGCAGTGTACATCTGGAACATTTGGCTGACTTGTTGAACTTACCCCAGGGATTACTCCAGGGAGAGAAGGGGAGGGATGGAGAGGCCAGAAGAGTTGCCTGCGAATAAGAGATGCCAATAGCGTCTGGCCATTCTGTAGACCACTCTTGTAAAAATCCGCCTCATTCTGGTCCTGGACTGCTCCATTCGCTCATTGAAAGAGCCCAAAACGTCTGCTGTATCGCAAAAAGAGAAACTGTTGACTGGATTCTCTCATACAGCACTTTCTATGTTGTAAAGGGATCGATACATATCTGTTGAATTAATCAATATATCAAGAAATCTTAGGGGACTGTTTTACCATTTGTGAGGCAACATCACTCAGTTCTGTCTTACATGGGTGGGCTACTTTGTCACAGATTGAGGTCCCAGACTCACTCCAGGCTCAGGCTACCTCAATTCCACCCCATTTTTACTCCCTTTGGCTGTCAGGCTCCTGGGTCTCCTTTTCTTTTGGCGCGCCATTGGATTGCAAACGCAGCAGGAATGGTTTCATTCCAAACCAGAACTGTTTTAATTAGTTTAACGTCTGTTAAATGCTTTGAAGATTGAAAGCAACAGATAAGCACTGGATGGTGTTATTAACAACTGCAGTTAATTGCAAACATTTCTATTAATACGCGTTTCTGTCTCCTTCTCTTTGCTCCACTTTCTTTCCAAGGTTCTCCAATTCTTCTCATCCTCCCTCTGCTTCTTGCCCCCTCCCCCCCACATATTGGCGCTAAGGGGTTAAATTGGGGCGGAGTCCAGGGATGAACGACAGCGGCAGTCACCAATTGGAACCGGGCAAGCGGGAACATCTGGGTGGGGCCGCCAGGCGGAGGCGAACCCACACGCCCCCACGCCCCGCCCCGCGGCCGGAGGCCCCGGGTGGAAAGGCAGGGGGCGGGGCGCTGAGGCTTGGCGGGCCTGTGGTTGGGCGTCCTGGCGGCCGCTTGAGGGATGGGGCGGAGTCGTCTCAGGCCTCCTCCCTCATTCCCTAGGCGGGCTGAGCCGCCCCTCTCTCCTGCCCCTCCTCCTCCTTTTCCCACCCCTCGGAGTGGAGCTGCACATGCGGCTGCTCCCTGCTACGTCCCGCCCAGCCTTGGTCGCGCTGGAACGGGTCCCTGCAGCCCCCAGCCGATGGCAGGACGGTAGCCGCCTGTCAGGGGTCGTGAACGGCTGAGGCAGACGCGGCGGCTCCCGGGCCTCATAGAGTGGGTGTCTCCAGAGGCCATGGGCTACCCCGAGGTGGAGCACAGGGAACCCCTGCCCGCGGCAGCGCGGCGGGAGCGGGGGAGCCAGGTCTGTGGCTGTCGCGGGGCCCCTGCCCGGGCGGGCGAAGGGAACAGCTGCCGACTCTTCCTGGGTTTCTTTGGCCTCTCGCTGGCCCTCCACCTGCTGACGTTGTGCTGCTACCTAGAATTGCGCTCTGAGTTACGGCGGGAACGGGGAGCTGAGTCCCGCCTGGGCGGCCCTGGCACCCCGGGCACCTCTAGCACCCTAAGCAGCCTCGGTGGCCTCGACGCTGACGGTCCCATCACCCGCCACTTCGGGCACTCTTCACCTGAGCAGCAGTCACTGGAACCGAGGGAAACCACACTTGCCCAGGATTCCCAGGACGGGCACCAGGTGAGTCACTTAGTAGGGGCGGTGGGGTAGAGGCCCCCTCCGGTTGTGGGCAGGGCGGGGGCCTCCCCCACGGGGCCTGGAGGAGGATTCTGCCACCTCGAGCCAAGTTTGATGGCAAGACCCCGGAGGGGGCAGGCGGGCCAAGGAGAGGCTGTCCCGGGGCAGGTTGTCCTTAGTCCCTGGCCGAGTTCCCCGGAACCTCCGGGAACCCCTGGACTTGGGGTCTCTGGGCAGCGCTCGCCGCCTGGGGCTGTGCACTGCCTCGGGAAAAGTTGGCTGCTCTCCCGGCCCGCTGGGCGCTGAGGTGCAGGCGCTGCCCCTCTGGCGGACTAACGGCAGCAGCTTGGCCCTTCTGCTCCTAGTCAGCCTATGCCCGCGGTGCTTGTATTTTCGTGTTCAGAGCCCGAGCCAGAACCAGCAGGATCTCCTTTGGAGTTGGAGCTGTAAACAGCTGTAATAACTGCTCCACGCCTGTTGAAACAGCTTTTAACCGTATTTTCAGCGCGGGGTCCTCCTGCGCTGACCAGAACGTGGGCTTGTTCACACTTACCTGCAATTTGAGACTGATTGTCCTCGGTGTTCTAGAGAGGATCAGCGCCCCTGAGGAATTCTGGTAGAAATATGCTGTCTTGCTAGACAACTTCTGAAGAGCAATTTAAAAAATCTATGAAAATAAAAATCACCCTTTGCATGCCGGTTCTGCCTCTTCTTTGGGGAGTTGGGTAAGAGGGTGAGTGTGAAGTGTCTGCTACCGGTAGCTTGAGAACAAGAATCTGCTGATGGAATAATTCCTCAAGAGGAGTCTCTCAAGAGCAGTTTTTGGCAATCTTTGTGGTGTTTCTGCCCTGCTTAGCAAACTATTAGCTTTGGTGTTTGTTTTCCACTTTTTCTAGCTCTTTATTCAAGACAATTTGGCACAATTTAAAAATAGTATTCTCTTAACTGCCACATTTTGCCTTATGTGAAACTTAAGAGAAGCATCCAAGAATCCTTCTGAGGAAGTTGAAGAATAATGGTGAATGTGTGTCTCTTGGGGAAGACGGCAAGTTGTGCAAATAAGTTTCTTGAGGTGAGGGACCCAGGCCTTCTGCATTTACCACTGCATCCAGAGTCATTGTCACAACTTTGACCACTCAGCCAAAGCAGCCATCACCTTCATAATACTGTAATGTTAGGACTGACACGTTTTCTTTTTTCAAGGAAAGATGCAGGCAGGAATAAAGGCTAGTAGACAAGTAGGAAGAGAGAGGAGGACAAAGAATATTATTTTATTTTTATTTAGTGTTCACACTGGTTGTTACCTCCAAGCCCAAAGGGAACTGGAACCCAGGGACATGTGGAATGTGCTGGTGATGGTGATTGACCTAACCACTCCTCCACCAGGGCACCCCATGGACTGACATTTTCTATATAGTGCATGTTAAAGTTGCCCTGAGTCTTAAAATGTCTTGCATGCGCACACCAACTTATATAAGTCTTTATCAAAAAAAGAGAATCAGTAGACTTGCTTCTCATACTTGAAACTTTAAACATTGTAACTAAGTGATAAATACAAATTTGACTCCCTTTATCTATCCCCCCAACAATGCCCAGTAGAGATACTTAAGAGCTGAACATTGATAATCTGTGAAAAGATGAAGGAATTGAACTTCCTTAAATGTTCAAATGGTAGCCAAGACTTTTGGGCACTCAGAATGGCCAGACTCATGTTTATAGATTGAGGATTAGCAGGACAGCTGTACTCTAGGGCTTCCGTATGGTGCAGAACTCTCACCAGTCTATAATGTTGTTTAGTTGCCTGACCTTACACGGCTCTTCAAATAGTTCTGTCTAGGTTTAAAGAAAACCCCACATCGTCTGTCCTTTATTCTTTCTGTTTTAATCTTCGTGAGCAGAAGAAGAGGGCATACTGGCTCTTTACATTTGCTAAAATCATTTGAGTCAAGAGTTTTTTAGATTTGCAAGAGCCCATATGAGTCTCTTTTGTTTTATCCCCAAAGGAATACATAGGTACTAAGGAGGAAGTGACTTGTCTAAGATCACACAACTATGGTCAACATGAGAACGTAAGTAGGTCTTTTGACTCCCAGTTCAGTGCTCATTCCCATATAGCATACTACCTCCTGGAGTCTTTTGGAGGGAGTGATCAGAGAGGAGCTCCATAGTAGAAATTTTTACAAATTAGGGGGTTCCCATCTGCATCATTTTCTTCTATTCTCCCTGTATTTTTTGCCAAACTAAGTTTAACCATTTATTCCTTGTTCGTCCTAAAACTTGAAAATTAGAGTATACTTTGAAAGAATTTTATCCCAGATTCAACTTAAATTTAACTTGAGGATAATTTTTGGTATACCACACACACCAAAAAGAAAAACTTGATTGACTATTAGAGTTCAACTGATACTGCTACATCTTGGGTAAAATTTCTAATGCCCTGGTGCACCCTCTGCTGGCTTTGTAGGGACATTTAATTGCTACAGTATCTGCTGACAGTCAAGGTTCTAAGTTATGCTGAGAGATTCTGATTCATAAAATAAGGAAGTAAACAGCCTTGTGAGATTTGACCACATTGGTCACATTTTTATATTTTAGTTTTTTACCACAGGCAGCTGATATAATGGTAGCTCTTAGATGGAGAAGGACAAGATGCATACCCTTCAATGGGCAGTACATCCAGGTTTCTCACTGGTTTATCTGCATGAAATGAAGGTAAACTAATGAGAACAAATTGTAGTAAGATCTTAAGGACAGAGCAAGTGGGCAGAACAGTCAATCACTTTATTGTATAGGCTCATGTAAACCTTAGGTATGCTTGTTAGGTGATAAGCTCAGTTATGACTTAAGAAAAGGGTCTAGAAATCACTGAAGATGTGTATATATATATATATATATATATATACACACACACACACACATTTAAAAAGTTTTGAAATTGAGGAATTATCTATCTATACATATATAGCTAGATAGATAATTCCTCAGTTTCAAAACTTTTAAAACAGGATACATAAAGAAATTATTGCACTCCTGATTCATAGCAGAGATAAGCAAAATTCTCCCAGAGAAATGTTCGAAAAGCCTTCTCAGTGTGGGGACAGCTGCTAATAAAAAGTAAGAGAATTTCTTTGGGCCTTCTGGAATTATAGCTGTTTCCTTCAGCACCTGTGGATTTATCTGGATACTCACTGGAGATGACCTCAAGTGGTAGATACATCTCATCAGATTCTAAGTTAAACAATAAGATAATTCTGTAAAAAAATAAAAATCACTGTTGATCACTTTGTGAAGAAGTTGACTTAGTTGTGATTATGGTCCTCAAAGCCAAGAATATGGTGGGCATCATCATGAAGGGTGTTGAAAACAAACAAAACAAAAATTATATCTTACATGTAGAATATCAAAAATCCATTTTCATTCATGATCATCTAGGATATTATGGTGGCCGCTTCTCAAGAAAAATCTGACAGTTGATAAAAGTTCCCAGAAATTCAATTCAATTGAACAAAAAAATGGAGGGTTTTTCTAGTGTTCTTTTTCAGTCTGGAGACAGAGAAATTGAGAGAGGATTATGAGCAAAGTCTACCAAAACCAGAGACAGAGAGAGACGGGTGGCGGGGGGGAGGGAGGGAGAGAGAGAGAATATATTGGTATAATTAACAATCTAGTTCAATTAATGGACAGTCTGCTTCCTTTAAATGCATACTTGAAAAAATATTTTGAGGGGATGGCAAATAAAGGTTTGTAAGTGTCTCAGCCAAATGAAGGCCTCAGGAGATAATCCAAATTAAAACTCTTAAGTTTTAAGAAATGTTCATAAAAACAAGTATGGGTAGATTAATAATGGTTTATTCAGGACTATAGAACATATTTGGAATGTTTTCCTAAGTATTTGAAGTGATGTCAACTTTCACTTTCCACAAAACATCTTTTGATTTAACTAGATAGGACATTAGTATATCTAATTTTGACATTATTCTTAAGGTTGGTTTATCAAGAGAATGATTAGGAATAATTAAATGCCAGAGTTTTTTAGGTGAAAGGGAAACCACATAAAATAGTTTTCTGTAGGTTTAAAATCTAGACTTTCTAGTACGATGTTAAAAGCTTTGATCAATTGGCTCCATTATTCCTATCCCATTTTTTCTTTCACTAACTATTCTTGCAACCCACCATCTATATCCTATCTTTGAATCATTCTTTAGTTGTTATTGCTGTTGTTGTGTTTGATAAACCTTGTGTCCTTATATTAGAGCTCAGAAATCTACCTTCTTTTTTTCACATTGCTGGACACAGTGTTAAAGTTAGAGTACTTAAATACTTGTTGAGTTGAATATTTTTATGGGCCTTTGGTAATATTAATGTAAAACAAAGATATTTTCTCATTGTGACAGGCCTGTTTTCCCCAGGTCTTACTAAGTCTGTAAATTGCCAGCTATGCTTTGGTGAGTAAATAGTTCTACTGGCAATGTTTCAGGGGTTTCTAAAATCATTAGAAAGTGAAATGGAGAGGATCCCTAACCATATTAACTTTAAGATGTTTCAAAAAGTTTTCTGTAATGTATTATTTGATGTTCTGTTTTATTTTCTTTTAGGTCTCATCTCTCAGGTCTTGTGAAAAATAATCAGTAATTTATCTGTAAATACCTTATAGAAAAGTTTTCTGAAGTAATCCCCAAGAACATTATCAAGAGAAACCACTTGCCTTGCCTGCAATATAGGCTTCATAAAGTACCATCTTTACCTGAGTAGAAATACTTAGCACTTATTTCTTCATTTCTTTTTTGTTCACTTTTCTATTTAAGTATATACTTACAGAAATATCACAAATTATAAATATATAATAGATTCACTATTAAAAGTGAACATATTAATATTACTAGAACCCAGGTCAAGAAATACAGCTAGTATCTCACAACCCCTACCTATTACTGTAAGCCCCTATTACTGTACCATCCACCTTCTGTAAAGCTGAATCACTATTCTGACGTCTAGCAGCATAGATTAGTTTTGCTCATTTTGACTGAAACCAGTGTATATTTTGAGAGGTTCTTTTTTTCCCAACACTAAATTTGTGATATATATCATGTTGTTGAATGTAGCTGTAACCTTTTATGTGCATTTTTTTTAATGGAGAGGTGCAGGCAGGAATGAAGGAAACAGGCAAGCAGGCAGCAAGAGAGAGGAGGAAGAAGCATTTTATTTATTTTTATTTTAGTTGTACATCTTGGTTGTTTCCCCCGACCCAGGATGCAAACTTGGGTCCTTGTGATATATGTACACTGTACTTGGTGGGAGGTGGTGGACATAATCTCTACTCTACCAGAGAATGCCTCTATGTTTTTTTCTATATTGTTCCCTTATTTGAATATACCATAGTGTATTAATTCTACTAATAATGTATGTTTGTATTTTTTGGGTTATCTGTATTGATGCTATGAATAATATTGCAAATATTTTTGGTATATGTACTTGAATATTTTTTGGAAATATACCATGGATTGGAGACCCTGGGTCACAGGGATTACATATTTTCAACTTTATTGATATTGACAGTTTTTCTAAGAGTTTGTACCAATTTATATTCCCACCAGCTGTGTATGAGAATTAGAGTTGTTCCACATCCTTGATATTACTTATTAATATCACTCTTTTTTAATCATAGCCATTCTGATGGGTGTATTTGCAGGAATATCTCATTTTGATTTAAGTTGGAATTTCTAGTTGTATCTTTCCTATGTTTATTATCTATTGGATATCTCCTGTTCATGTCTATACAAGCTCTTTGCCCATTTTTCTATTAAGATATTTGTCCTTTTTCTATAGATTTGTAGGAATTCTTCATATACACCACTGACTTTGAACCATTTTATGTTTTTATTTTGCAAACCCTTCCCAAAATTCTTTATAGTATCCTTTGATGAACAACATTAAAATTTTAATTTGTATAGTTTTTAAGTATTTTTCTTCATGACTAGTGATTTTTGTGTTCTAGTTAATAAGTATTTTACTATCTTGAGACCTTGTAGATATTCTCCCAAGTTACTTTCTAGAAACTTTGTGTTTGCCATTCACATTTAGACTTTCAATCCACCTGGAATTGATGTTTGTGTATGGTAAGATAGAAGAAGCAAACTTCATCTTTTCCACATAGGTATTCAACTGACTTAATACCATAAGGAATCCATAGGAATGTCTTTTACTTCACTTCTCTACAATGTTACTTTTGTTATAAATCAGGTATCTACATAAGCATGAAATTATTTCTGAATTGTTAGTTCTGTTTTACTAGATCTATCTGTTGTTGAACCAATACCATAGTCTCAATTACTGGATTTTATAATAGGTTCTTTTTTTTTTTTTTTACAAAGAATTACTTTTATTTAATTTGTTTATTTGGTTTGGTTGTTTCCCCTGGTCCTGTTCATGAACCTGGGTCATTGAATGTTACATGGTCTATACCCCAGCTGCAGATTAGTGCCAGTCACCAGAGTGTGTCTGTAATATATTCTTGATATCTAGAAAAGCAAGTAAGTCCTTCTACTTTGTTCTTCATCTTTAAAAATATTTTGCATGGTATGGGCACTTTGTATTTCTATCTCTATATACTGATAATGGATGCATTTTTTGAACTGTTATCAAAGGGACATTGCATCATAAAATGATACAGGTTTAAGTTCTTCATCAGTGTTTATCAACATCTGTATGTAACACATTAAGTTTACCACTGACAGTCTCTATATTTATTTAGAATCAGCTTGTCATATTCCATAAAAAAGAAATACTTTAACATCAACAAGATGGTGGATTAGGAAGCCTTGGACTCTCCTTCATCCCACAGACATACTAATTCAGCAACAATTCATAGACAAATTCCCCTTACTACAAATCCATAAACTAATAGAAAGATTCCTGTAACCCAATTGAATGTTAAGTCATACTAACTGGAGCTAGCAGGGAGACGTGGAACACCTTCTCACCAGAGTACATAGCCCTAGAGTAGTACCATATAATAATGAGTTTTCCCCAAGCTTCCAAATTTTCCTAGGGTAGGGAAGAGGATTGGTTAACATGTACAGAGTCCCAAGTTTTCTAAAGGGGCTGCCCAGAAGATTGGTTTCTATCTTGCCAGTGTTAGAACTCTGAATTGTCTACCCAGAGAAGAACAAAAATGGTGACTTGGGCTGGTAGATACCAGAGAGGCTACCTTCTGAGCACACAGCAAGAAGACCAAAAAATTCTAGCTTTAAGTTCTCTTAGAAAAGAAAGATTTTATTCATGCACCAAGTGTTCCATCTCCTCAAGGTCTGCCCAAAGAATTGGCATCTGACTTGCCAGTCTTGGAGTCTTGAGGAGTTCATCACAGTCTAGTTTCCTGGGAAAGAACAGACAAATGGGTAGACTGTGGAAGGTTCTATATTTCTCCCTGCTCAATACAGAGTGAATGGATAAAGCATCTCAGCTTTCAGCTTACTCCTGGGGAGGGAACTTCTCTTGGGTTTCCCAAAGAACTGTTTGCCTAATCTTGTAACCCTGATGGGTCTGGCACAGTCTGGCTACTTGGGGGAGAATGTAGATAGTGGTTTGGACTGATAAATGCATTACATCCTCCCCTGTGTCCCCTGCTAAGAACAGAGTGAATTGACAGGACCACAGCTGCTTGCTTCTTTCTGGGGAGGGAGCAAGTTGGTAGAACCTCCCAAAATAGCTGACTGGGCTCTTGGTGGAGACATTCACTTGTGCAAGACCTGTTCATGAAGGCTGAGAAAGGTGCTTGCTTTGTGTACTGTATAGGCACCATTATAGAGAATCAAAGAAAATGAAGAATCAGCAAAAGATGTTCCAAATGAAAGAATATGCTAAATCAGAAATTGATGCTAATGAAATAGAATTATAAGGTGTACCCGACAGAAAATTAAAAATAATTGCTATAAAGATGCTTGCCAAGATCAGGAGAACAATTAATGAGCAAAGTGAGACATTTCAATAAAGAGAACATTAAAAATACCAACCAGGGATCTTGAAGCTATAGAACCTTATAACTGAACTGAAAAATTCAGGAGAATTCCAAAGCAGACTAGATGAAGCAGACAAGACAAATCATTGGAAACAGGAACAAAAAGAAAAAGTGAAAATGCTTAAGTAACTTATTAATTTCAACAAGAGGACAAATATAGACATTAGGGGAATCTCAGAGGGAGAAGAGAGAAAGAGCTAGAAACCTTATTCGAAGAACTAATGGAAAAATTTCCAAATATGAGGGAAGAAATGACTATGAAGTTCTAAGAATCTCAAAGGACACTTAATAAAGGAACCAGAGAAGTCCACATGGAGACACAATGAAATCAAGATGAGAGAATTTTGAAAGGAGCAAGAGAAGAGTGACTTTGCATACACAAGGGAACACTCCTAATATTATCAGAAAAATTTTCAGCAAAAGCCTTGCAGACTAGAGGAGAATAGGATGATATATTAAAATGCTAAAAGAAAAAAACATGTCAAACAAGACTATTATACCTATCAAAATGTCCCTTTAAAAATAGAGTTAAAGATATCCCTAGACAAATACAAGCTGAGAAAGCTCATCAGTGCTAGAACTGCCTTACATGAAATGTTAAAGATAGTTTATCAAGAGGAAAGAAAACTATACTAAATAGGTAGATGATAGCATAAGAAAGTATGAAACTTGTTGGTAAAGATACATATATAGACACACAGAGAATGCTGTATTACTGTAATGATAGTAGATGAATCATTTTCCTTTCTAGCATAAAAGTTAAGTGACAAAATTATTCAAAATAATGATAACTAAAATGTGTTAAAACACAATATGAATTGATGTAAAAAGAGACAAAAATATCAAAGTATGTATGAGAAAGAACTTAACGGTGTAGTTTTGCATGCAATTGAACTTAATGTGTTATCAGTTTAAAACAGACTTACACTCAATCACCACAAAATGCCTATATAACTTGCACAAAAAGAAAGAGGGATCAAAGCATATCAACAAGAATCAGCAAAATTTAAAGACTGAGAAAAAAGAAAATAAAAGAACTAGAAGAATACCAGAAAACAGTTAACAAAATTGCAAAAGCAAATTCCTGCCTATCAATAATTATGTTAAATGTAAAGAAATAAAACATCCCCAGTTAAGGATATGGGGTGGACAATGGTTTAAAACAAGATCTAACCATATGCTTTCTACAAGAAATTCTTTTTAGATAGTCTAAAGTGAAAGAAAGTAAAAAAGATTGTCTATGCAAATGATAACCAAAAGAGTGCAGGGGTGGCTCTACTTATATTAGACAAAATAGATTTTAAGTCTAAATTGTCAGAGATAAATAATAAAGTAATACATAATGTTAAAAGGGTCAATCCATTAGAAAGATATAACTGATAAATATATATGAACTGGCATCAGAGAAGCTGAATATATAAAGCAAATATTGATAAATTGAAGGAAGAAATAAGTAGAATGCAAAAGTAATATAAAACTTCAATTCCTCACTTTCAATAATGGCTAGAACATCCATACAGAAGAGCAATAAGGAAACATTACTTGAAGTGCAGTATAAATCAAGTGAGCCTAACAAACACATAGAGACCATTCCATCAAAGAGAAAATACACTTTCTTCTCAAGCATACATATCTTTCTTCAGTAAAGATAACATTTTAGATCACAAAGTAAGTCATAACAAATTTAAGAAATTGAAATTATACCAAATATGTTTTCTGGACATAGTGGAATGAAACGAGAAGTCAATAGCAGAAAGAAAACAGGAAAATTCACAGACATGTGGAAATTAAACACCACATTCTTAACCATTGAATCAGAGAAAAATAAAGATAATCAGAAAACACCAGACAAACAAAAACAAAAGCATAGCAATAAAACTTTTGAGTGCAGCAGGAGAAGTTAGTTGCCATAAATGCCTATATTTAAAAAGAAAAGAGAGGTCTTAAACAAGCAACCTAACTTCATACTACAGAGAGCTAGAAAAAGAATAACTAGGTCCAAAGTTAGAAGAAGGAAGGAAATAACAAATATTAAAGTAGAAACACTCAAAAGAGAAAGTAGAAGAATCAACAAAAATAACACTTGTTTTTTAAAGATAAAAGTGGCAAACCCTTACTTGGCTAGATTAACTATAAAAAAGAAAATAAAATTAAGTCAGAAAAAGAGACATTATAACTGATGTTGCAGAAATAAAAAGGACCACAAAAGATTTATGAGCAATTATATGTCAACAAATTGGATAACCTAGAAGAAATGGTAAAATTCCTAGAAACATACAATCTTTAAAAGTCATGAAGAATTTGAAAGTCTGAGTACACATAAAAGTGGTACAAAGATGAGACAGTAATCAAAACCTTCCGACGAAAAATGCCCAGGACCAAATGGCTCCCCTGGTGAATAACAGCAATTATTTAAAGTAGAAATAACACCAATCTTAAATTCCTAAAAAAATTGAAGAGTAGGAACACTTTCAAACTGATTTTATGAGACAAGGATTGCCTTGATACCTAAGACAGAAAAAGACACCAAAATCCCCCAAAACTATAGACCAATATTTCTGATGGATATAGATGCAAAAGTCCTCAAATATTAGTAAACTAAATATAAGACACTTTAATAGGATTACATACCATGAACAAAATGGAATATTTTCTCATGGTTTAACATGGTAATTAATTGTGATATGCTACATTAACAGAATGAAAGATAAAATTCACATGTCATATCAATAGATGAAGAAAAAGTATTTGCTAATATTTTTTCATATAAAAACTCTAAACAAACAAGACATAGAAAGCACCTCAACATAATAAAGGTCATATATGGAAAGCCCACAGCTAACAGCATGCTCAGTGTTAAAAAAAAAACTGAACACTTTTCCTTTTAAGGTCAGGAACAAGGCTGAGATGATCCCTCTCACTACTATTCAACATAGTATTGGAATTCCTAGTTAGAGTAATTAGGAAAGAAAAAAATCAAAAAGGAAGAGGTAAAATTGTGCATGTTTTCAAATGATATGAAGTGATAAATTCAGTAAAGTTTCAGGTAATAAAATTAATATACAGAGTCAGTTCCATTTCTATGCACTAACAAAGAAATTTCTGAAAAGGATTTAGGAAAATATTCCATTTACAATAGCAACCAGAATATAATACATAGGAATAAAATTAACTGTGGAGCTGAAAGATTTATATACTGAAAACTGGAAAGAGCGTGTGGAAAACACAAACAAATGGAAGGACATCCCATGTTCATCAACTAGAAGAATTAATGTTAAAATGGTCATATTACTCAGTCACCTGCAGATTGAATGCAATCCCTATAAAAATCCCAGGGGTACAGTTTACAGAAATAGGAAAAAAACAATTCTAGAATCCATATGGAACTAGAAAAGACCATAAATAGCCAAGTAAATCCTGAGAAAAAAATGAAACTGGAGGCATCACACTTCCTGATTTCAAAATATATTACAAAGCTACTGTAGTCAAAACAGTATGATAATGGCATAAAGACAGGCATGTAAACCAATTTAATAGAATAGAGAGCTCAGAAATACATCCATGCATATACAGTCATATGTAGTCAACCGAACTTCAAAAAGCGTGACAAGAATACCCAAAGAGAAAAGGATACTGCCTTCAACAAACTGTACTGGGAAAACCAGATATTCACATGCAAAAAAAAAAAAAGACAGTAAATTGGACTCTTATTCACAAAGACCAGCTAAAAATGGATTCAAACCTAAACTTTAGTACCTGAAACTATAAAGTCCCTATACAAAAACAGGGGGAAAGCTTTATAACATTCATCTTGGCAATGATTTTATGGTTATAATAACAAAAGCACAGGCAACAAAAGCAACAATAAGCAGGTGGAATTACATCAAACTACAATTCTTCTGTACGGCGTTTAAAAATCAACAAAGTAAAAAGGCAGCCTGCTGCATGAGAGAAAATATTTATTTCAAATTATTTAAGTTACATCTACAGCTCAATAAGAAAAAACAAAAAATTAAGCCCAGTTTAAATTGGGCTAAGGACATAATTAGACATTTCTCCAAAAAGACATACAATTGACCAACACATGTGAAAATATGTTCAACATCAGAGAAATGTAAATCATTTCCTGTCAATAACCACCTGTGAGGATGGCTATTATCAAAAAACTGAAGACTACAAGTGTTGACAAGTATGTGCAAAAATTGAAAGCCTTGAACACTGTTGATTAGCATATAAAAAGAGTTGCTATGGCATACAGTCTGGAGGTTTTACAAAAACTAGAAATAGAACTACCATATGGTCCAGCAATCCCACTTCTAGGTGCTTACCCAAAATAATTGAAATCTGGATCTCAAAAAAGATATTTGCACTCCCATGTTCATTGTGGCATTATCACATTGAGCCAAGATGTGGAAACAATCTATCCATCAACACATAAGTGGATAAAGAAAACATCATCTATACATATAATGGAATACTATTCGACCTTAAAAAATAAATTCCTTGATTTGTGACAAAATGGACCTTGAGGATATGCTAAGTGAAATAAGCCAGTCACAGAAAGATAAGTACCGGGTGATTCCACTTATATATGAGTTATCTGAAATAGTTAAACTAATCAAATCAAAGAGTGAAATGGTGGCTGTCTAGGGCTAGGTGGAAGGGGAAAATGTAGCATATTAATGAAATGGCATTAATATGAATAAACTCTAGAGATCTGCTGTACAACATTGTACCTATAGTTAACAACAGTGGATTGTGTACTTAATTTTTTTTAGAGGTTAGAGCTCATATGAAATATTCTTACCACAATAAAGTTAAGGAAAAAAACTCCTTGAAGTTTTAATTTTGATTGTACTAAAACTAAAAATAATTTTTGGGTGATTTATATCATTACCATATTGTCTTCTAAGCTATGCAAATGGTATATAGATCTTCATTTATTTAGGTCTTTAAATTTTTTTTCTAGGCAGTATTTTAGAGATTTCTGTGTAGGACTATTGTATACCTTCCATTAGATTTATTCCAAGGTACCTGCTATTTTACTGCCATTTTAAATGATATCTGCAGTGATGCTGTGATCCATCATTCAAGTCCCCCTTTATGAATAGAGGGATTTATTCCCTCAACTGCTGAGAGTGCTGCTAGAAGACAGATCTTTACTCACAACCCTCTGTTGAATTTATCTTGGTTGAAGAAAACTCTCACTCAAGGTGATAACCTCCTTCCAGAGCAGCTTACATCAAATGACTAATCAATGAGGTGTAAAGGCTTGCCCCTTTCCCCCAAATTCAGAAACTCTAAAGGGCCATACCAGCTTCAGAGGCCCCTATACATTTTGCCTTTGGGAGATTGCTTTATTCCATTTCTCTTGTATACATGTTGATAATCAAAACACTTTCTAATAAAATTATGGCATAATCTATGTCTCCCAGTCTGCTTCATAGGAAAACCCTCCTGGGGATTATATTTAAAAATCTTATTTTTAATTGTTTCTGGATGATGCTTAGAGACAGTTTATTTTTATATATTGACTTTGCATACAGCATCTTGCTGAATTTTATTAATCCTTACAAATTATTTGCTTTTTGAATTTTCTACATATACTCTAAAACACAGTTTTTGAAAAATGACCATTTTCATAATTTTATTTTTCCTTTCCAGTATGCATATTTATATAAAAATTTCTTACAGATTGTATTAGTTCAAACCTTCAGAACAATGTTGAATGGAATTCGTGATGGTAGTGATAGGTAATATTTTTGCTTAGGATTTTTTGTTGATATTTTAAAAGATAACCTTTATTCATTTAAAAAAGTTATTTTCTAGTCCTAGTTTGCTAAGAGTTTTATTTTAATCATGAATCATTGTATCATGTATCATTGCATCATGTGATTTTCCTGCAGCTTTTGGGATAACCATGTGATTTTTTTTCTCCTCTATTTTGTTGTCGTGTTAAACCACCCTTGCACTTATGGGATAAACCATTATTGGTCTTGATGTCATATTAGTCTCCATGTAGTATTCATTTTATATATTGCTAGATTTGGTTTGCTAATATTTCATTTAGCATCTATATATATCAGTGAAGCTAGCATGTAATTTTCCTTCCTCATGAGGTTTGGATCAAGGTTATAATTTTCTTATAACATTAATTGAAAGTGATACTTTCTACTTTTTGTCTGTAAGAGTCTATGTAATATTAGTAGTATTTCTTCCTTAAATGTTTTGTAGAATTAGTGAAACATTTGACCTGCAGTTTTTTTGGAGAGGATGGAGATATTTTAAACTCTAGATTTGCTATCTCAATAGATAATGTCAGGCGATCAGATTTTCTGTTTGTACTTTGGTCAGATTAGTAAGTTTTGTGTTCTAGGAATTTATTTCAGCAAAAAATTAAATTTATTTACAGAAGGTTTCATGATATCCTAACTTTTCTTTAATTGTGGTAAAAATACCTATCACAAAATGTACCATTATAACCATTTTTGACTATCAGTGGCACAAAGTGTATTCCCAAGTTATGTGCTCATCACCACTATCTGTTTTCAGAACTGTTTTATCCTCTCAAACAAAAAATCTTCATTCTCTCAAATAATAACTCCTGTTTTCTCTTTTCCCAGCCCCTAGTAATCTCTCTTCTTTTTTCTTTTACTTCACCTATTCTTGGTGCCTCTTATAATTGAAATTACACAATACTCATCCTTTTGTTTCTTATTTCATTTAGCATAATATTTTCAAGATTCACAATGATGTAGCATGTATCCGAACTTTATTCCTTTTCATGACTGAATAATAATTCATGTATATATATATATATATATATATATATATAGGTGGTCCTTAGCCTGTAATTTTATAATAGTTTGGTTTGTGATTTTTCAACTTTATGACAGTGTAAATGTGGTAAATATTCAGTAGAAACTACTTCAATTTTGAATTAGAACATTCTGTTTTTCAAGCTAAGTACTGTATTTAATACATTGCATAATATTACAAAATATTGCAAAATATCCAATATTTTATTATAAAATTTACTTGTGTCAGGTGATTTTGCCCAACTATAACCTAAGGTAATGTAGGCTAGGCTAAGCCATGATGTTTAGTATGTTAGGTGTACTAAATTTCGACTTTTCTTGTTTTCAACTTACAGTGGGCTTAAGGGAATGTATTCCCATCATAAGTTTAGGAAGTTTTGTATATAATATTTTGTTTCTCTATTCAGCATTGATGAACAGTTGGGTTGTTTGTACTTTTTGGCAATTCATGTTACTGTGAACATTGGTATACAAGTTTCCTTTTAAGTCCCTGTTTTCAGTTATTTTGTTTGGAATTGATTAATCATGTATGTTAATTATATTTTAAAGATTCTATTTATTTTTAAGACCTGCCAAACTATTTTCCACATTTTACATTCCTACCACCAAGGCAAAACATTTCTAATTTCTCCACATCCTCACCCACACTTATCATTTTCTTTTTTGTGTGTGAAATAGCTGTCCCAATGGATTTGAAGTGATTTCTCATTGTGGTTAACATTTTTTGTATTGAAATGTTTTGTTTAAAATAATTGTCAATTCAGAGGTATAAATGCTTAGCATAGTACTTTCAGATTTATCCATGTAGCATATATCAGAATTTTATTCCTTTTTATGGCTGAATAATATAGTAAAAGAGGTTATGTCTATTCTTAAGCTACTTCCCCCCATTGGTTACATTTTATGTAGCTATAGTACAATATAAAACCCAGAAAATTTACATAGATATAAAATATGTGTACAGTTTTATCATCTTACCACATGTAGATTTTGCAACCACCAGGTCATCAGTATGCAGAAATATATATTCATTATAAAGATATCTGATGTGCTACCCCTTATAATCCCAGTCCCTCCTGCTCCTCATTTCTAACCCACGGCAATCTCTTCTTTGTCTCTATAATTTTTTTCATTTTGAGAACATTATATTAATAAAATTATACAATAGGTACCATTTTGAAATTGGCTTGTTTTTCACTCAGTATAATGCCCTTGAGATGCATGGAAGTTGTTACATGTATTAAGTTTGCATGTATAGTGTTTAAAATTATTAATTCATAATCTGTATGATATGATAAAATATCTAGTAATAAATTTAACCAAGGAGGTGTAAGATCTAAACCTTGAAAGCTATAACGCATAGATAAAAGAAATTGAAGAATATAAGAATAACTCATAAGTTTTGAAGCATTATTGTTGTTAAAATGTCCATACTACACAAACTAGTCTATAGTAAATGAAATCCCAATCAAATACCCATGGCAATTTAAAAAATAATAAAATAATTTTGTTATTATTTATTTTTTTTTACAAAACTATACTCATTTTAAGATATTGAACTCATTTCTCAGTCTACCCACCACCAGAGTCTCAGTGTCCCTTACCACCACATTGTTTCCTCTCGTCTTCCCTCCCCATCACACCCCCAGTGGCATTTTTTACAGAAACAGAACAAATAATTCTAAAATTTGCGTGGAACCACAAAAGACCAAGGAAGAACAAAGTTGGAGTCATCGCATTTCCTGACTTCAAACTATATTACAAAGCTATAACAATCACAACAGTATGGTATTGGTATAAAGACTGACACAAAGATCAATAGTCCAGAATAGGGAGTTCAGAAGTAAACTCATCCATATGCGGTCAATCAGTTTATGACACAGGAGTCAAGAATGTATAGTGGGTAAAGGACAGTCTTTACAATAAATGGTGTCGGGAAAATTGGAAGCCAGATATGCATATCTTATATCTTTTAAAGTTTTAGCTTTTAGTATGTTTTAAATGTATCTCTTAAAGAGACATAGCTTTCTCTTTTAAATCCATCTACCTCTTATAACTGGACATTTAATCAAATTTTACTTAACTTAGTTAATGATTTATTTGACATTAAATATACTATCATACTATTTTCATTTAATTGTCCTATCCTTTGAAACTTTTCTCTCATTACCATCTTTTAGATTTTTCACTTTTTGTTATCTTTTTAGGTACACATTATTTTACTATTGTTTTAGTAGATCCTTTAATAATTGCAGCATTCATTTAAAAAAATTTTGTCTGTATTGCTGTATGATTTTCAGCATATGAATTCACACCTCAATCTGTGTCTTGCACCCTGTAAATTATGTTGTGTTTTGTCATTTCCTTTGCAAAATTTAGTATTTTACTTTTTTAAATAATTTTTTTTGTTTATAATGCTAGATTCATTTTAACATATTAAAATTGCTTCTCAGTCTATGAATATTTCATAACACCCACCATCAGAATTCTAATGTCCTTTACCACCACCTTGTTCCCTCTCTCCTTCCCTAACCCCTACTATCCCACTGATAGTCACTGTCTTGTATCCTGTGAATTTTGTTGGGGTTTGCCTGTTCATTTATTTCATCATTTTTTTCATGTATGAGTGAAAGTGCTCTGTATTTCTCCTTGATTTCTAACTTATTTCCCTTAAAATGATTACCTCCAGTTCCATCCAGATATTTGCAAAATCACACTTTTGTCGTTTAAGTAGGTGCATAGAATTTCATTGAGTATATATACCACAGCTGCTGTGTCCAGTCATCTGTTGATAGGTATTTATGTTGTTTTTATGTCTTGGTTATTGTGAATTGTGCTGCTATGAAGATAGGGATGCAGGTATTTTTCCTGATTATAGATTTTGTGTTCTCTGAATATATGCCTAGGAGTGGGATTGCTGTATCAAGTGGATCCATCTTTATTTTTTTTTCAGGAATCTCCATAATGTTTTCCAGAAATATAGTACTAATTTACATTCTCACTAACAGTATAGGAGTATGTCTTTTTATATTTCAAATTTTTGGTGTTCTCTCTGCTTCTTGGACCTCCGTGGTTACTTTTGTGACAGATGTGGTAAGTTCTCTGCTATTATTTCTTTGTGTTTTCTGTTCCTTCTTCCCTCTCTTCTCCTTCTGTGATGCCTATCATCCTTATGTTTGTCCTTCTCATGGTGTCCGGTATTTTTCATAAGGTTTCTCCATTTTTCCGCAGTCTTATTTCTCTTTCTTCTTTCATGAAGGTCACCTCTGTGATCTTGTCTTCAACCTCTGAGATTTTTTTCTTGAGATATTGAGTCTATTTATGGAGATTTCCATGTTTATCAGCAATTCCTTGACTGTATCTTTTATCTCTTGCATTTCTGCGAGGACTGTATTTATGACTTTAATGCTCTTAGTGAAGTATTCCCTTTGATTTGTCACTTCTTTTTTGAAGTCTTCCAATTGCCTTTGGGTAGTAGCATGTGCCTCCTACTGCATCTCATTTAGCTTTTTCAGTAACTATTATTTGGAGTTCTTCATCTGTTAGTGTGTTCAAATTAATTTGAATGGAGTTATTCTCTGGGCCGGTCCTGGCATCTTTCTCTCTGGGCCACTCATTTTTTTTTTGGTGACTTAGATTTTTCATATGGTTTTATTCTCTGCCTTGAATTTAACATTGTGCCTTTCTTTTTCTTTTACTTTAGATTTTTCCTGTATGGTGATGTTGGATCCTCATGTGGCCAGTGCCAGCCACTTGGCTTGAGTTGGGTTTGGGGCTGGTTCCACTCTCTAGAATACTCTTTGTTTCAGGTGGTGTCCGATGACTTCTGTGAGTTTGCGGGGCAGTTTCTCTTGTGGGATGCTGATAGGAAGCTCTCCAGCCCAAGGAGCAAGTTCACAGGCACCCGCTGTGCACTCTGTTAAGCACTGAGTGGTTGTTGGTTTAGGGGGGATGGGACTCACTCACCACAGCTCTCCATCACAGAGGGGTTCACAGACAAAACATGTATACTATAGTGAGTACAGAGACTGAAGCTTCCTGTGATGATGGGGGCAGGGATATCCCGTTCTGCAGATCCCCAGTCAGGGAGCAAGTTCACAGTTAGCCTTGTGAACAATGCTGAGCACCGGGCAGAAGGACTCACTCACCACAGCTCTCCAGCACAAGGAGACCAACAAGCAGGTTCTGTGTGCTCTGCTCAGCGCAGAGACTGAAGCTTCTTGTGATGGTGGGGCCAGAATTCTCTCTGCATCTCTGAGCCAGAGTCTGGAAGCAAGTTCACAGTCAGTCCCTGTGAGTTCTGTTGATCATTGCAGCTCTTCAGTGCAGATAGACCCACAAGTAGGTCTCCTTTGCTTTCATGAGCACAGAGACTAACACTTCTTGTGATCGTCTCTCATGTTTTTCTTTCCCCCCGAATGGTAAGTTGTGTAATGATCTTCTTTTTTTCTTACAAGGTTTTATTTGAGGGCTTACCTCTGTTGTTTTGGTGTCTAAGGTGCAGGTTATGTATTGCTCAAGACCAGGGTTCAACATTTATTTTTTAAATTGTTTTATTATTTTTATTTACATTGCTGTTTGATTTGGGGAATAATGAAACCATCTCTCAGTTTGTGTGCATTTAACACCACACCCACCACGAGGGTTGCGGTGCCCTATGCCAGTACCTTTATATTGACTTACTAAAGTTCGATAAAAATTGGTTCTTGTCTTCTTATATAGTGTAAAATCCATAGAGTATTTTTATTGCAGTAACTATGATTTTACACATTAAATAAACTCATATGTGTAGGTTTCCCACATGAGCAATTTCCTCATTCCTAAGACATGTCAACAAACCCTGCCTTCCACCAAATCACCAGGTGTTCTTCTCCATTGTCCAGTGGGCTCTGCCACCACTTGCACCCCTCTCTCACCCCTGTCCCCCATTCCCTATTGATATCCTCAGTTCTATTGCTAATGTCCAGTTTGGATTTGTTTCATCTGTTCCTCTGTTTTGTCTATCCATGTTCTACTTATGAATGAGGTCATCTGGTATCTATCTTTCTTCTTTTGGCTTTTTTAACTTACCGTAATCCCCTCTAGTTCTATCCATGTTGGTTCAAATGACAAGGTATCATCTCTTCTAAGGGCTGTGTAGTATTCAATTGTGAGTATATAACGTCTTTTTCCATACATCTGACATTGGGCATATAGGTTATTTCCAGTTCTTAGCTATTGTGAATAGAGCTGCAAAAACCATGGGGGTACATAGATCTCTGCAAATTAGTGTTTTCTATCTCGAGTAAAAACCCAGAAGTGGAATGGCAGGATCATATGGAATTTCCATCTTCAACTTTTTGAATCTCCATACAGTTTTCATAGGGGTGGCACCAATTTGCACTCCCACTAGCAGTGTAAAAGTGTCCCCTTTTCTCATTCTTGTCAACATTTGTTGTTTCTAGACTTTTGGATAATAGCCAGTCTCTCAGGTACAAGATGATAGCTCATTGTTATTTTGATTTGCATTTCCCTGATAGTTAGCAAGCAGGAACATCTTTTCATGTACTTTTTGGCCATCTGTATATCTTATTCGGAAATAATGTCTCTCCAAGTCCTCTTCCCATTTTTTGATTGTGTCTGTTACTTTTATGACTACTTTGTATATTTTGGATATTAAGCCCTCGTCAGAAATATGAAACACAAATAATCTTCTCCCAGTCAGGAAGTTGTTTTTTTGTTTTGGTGATGTTTTCTTTTGCTGTGAAGATGTTTAGTTTGATGAAGTCCCAGTTGTTTATTTTTGTTTTTGTTCCCCTTGATGATGGAGTTGAGTCCTCAAAGACCTCTTCTATAGCTGATGTCATCGGAAGTCTTTCCTATGTTGTCTTCTAAGAACTTTATAGTTTCTGGTCTTATTGCCAACTGTGAATGGGGTTAGAGGGCGGTCTAGTGTCATTCTTTTGCATGTGGCTGTCCAGTTTCCCAGTGCCATTTATTGAAGAAATTTTCCTTTTTCCATTATATGCTTTTGACTCCTTTGTTGTAGATTAATTGAATGTATGTGAGTGAGTCAGTTTCTGGTGATTCATTTCTATTCCACTGATCTGTGCGTCTGTTATTCAAGAACCATACTGTTTTGATTACTGTTGCTTTGCAATAAAACTTGATGTCTGGGGGTGTAATCCCTTCAGATTCGTTCTTTCTTTCTAATAAATGCTTTGAGATTTGGGCTCTTTTGTTGTTCCATACAATTTTAATATTTTTTGTTCTATTTTCTGGAAATAAGCCTGTAGAATTTTAATAGGGATTTCATTAAATCTATAGATTGCTTTGAGTAAGATGATCATTTTAATGATGTTGATTCTTCCCAACAATGAGCAGGTGGTGTCTTTCCATCTCTTTATGTACTCCTCTATTTCTTTCAAGAAGGATTTGTAATTTTCATTGTACAGGGCTTTTACTTCCTTTGTTAGGTATATGCTCAGGTATTTTATTCTTTTAACTTCTATTTTAAATGATGTGATTTTTGTAATTTTGTTTTCTTCTAGCGTGTAGTTTGTGTATATAAATGCAACAAATTTTTGTGCATTGATTTTGTAGCCTGCCACTTTACTGTATTCATTGATGAGTTCTAGAAGCTTTCTGACAGAGCTTTTAGGGTTTTCAATATCATTATGCTATCTACAAATAATGATTGTCTTACTTCCTCCTTTCCAGTTTGGATTCCTTTTCTTGCCTAATTGCTCTAAGACCTGCAGTATAGTGTTAAATAGCAGTGGTGAGAATGGACAGCCTTGCCTGATCTTAGAGGAAATGCTTTCAATTTTTCATCATTGACTATGATGTCGACTGTGGGTATGTCATATATGGCCTTTATTAGTTTGCAGTATCTATCTTCTATTCCCATTTTATGGAAGGTTTTTATAATAAATGGGTGTTGGATTTTGTCAAAAGCTTTCTTTGCATCTATTGAATTGGTCATGCTGTTTTTCTTCTTTCTCTTGTTGATATGGTGCATTACATTATTAGATTTATGTATGTTGAATCATCCTTGCATCCCTGGGATGAATGCCACTTGGTCACGATGGATGATCTTTTTGATGCATTGTTTTATTCAGCTTGCTAATATTTTGTTGGGAATTTTTGCATCTATGTTCATTAGAGGTATGGTCTATAATTTTCTTTCTTGGTGACCTCTGACAGCTTTTGGTATCAGTGTGATGTTAGCCTCATAAATGTTTAGGGTGATTATGATGTGTAGCTATTTATTATCATTTTGTAATTTGTCTTCTGTATGTTGTTCCAGACAAGGCCTTCATTCTTAACTTTCTCATCTTAGGTCAGTTGGTTAGTTATGTTTTGATTGGTTTCCCTTTTTGTTTTCTTCTTTTATTTTTCCCTGGAAATACATTTTGAGGTTACCCTGACATTAGCATTAACAGTTCTATGTTTATTTTCTATTTTTATTTGAAAGCAGATTAGTCTTACACTCATTCTAACCATCTACATTTTTTTCTCTTCTCCCCACTTTTTATATTTGCTATCTTACTATTTTTAACTGGGTATTCTTATAGAGCATCCTTTAATTTTTTCTGAAAAGCAGTTTTTGTGATGATGAATTCCTTTAACTTTTGCTTATTGGAAAATTTTTTTTATCATTCCTTCATTTCTGAATGATAATTTTTCAGGGTATAGTATGTAGGTTGAAAATTCTTTTCTTTCGGCACTTTGACTATATCATGCCATTCCCTTCTGGCCTGTAGAGTTTCAGTTGAGAAATCTTCTGAAAGTCTTAAGGGGATTCCTTTGTATGTGACAAATTTTTCTGTCTGTTTTTATGATTCTTTATCTTATATTTTTAACATTTTGATGACGGTGTATCTAGGTGTAGCTCTGTTTGGTTTTCTTTTATTAGGAACTCTTTGAGCTTCCTGGGTCTGAAGGCTTTCTTCATTTTTCAGGTTTGGGAAGTTCTTAGCTATTATTTCTTCAAATACAAGTTTGACCCCCCTTTCTCTCTCTTCTCCTGGGACCCCTATGATTTGAATGTTGTTCCTTTTGATGTTATCCCATAGTTCTTGAATGCTGTCTTCATTTCTCTGCATTCTTTTATATCTTTGCTGGCTTGATTGACTACATTCCTCTAGCCTGTCTTATAGCTCAAGTCATTATAGCTTATAATGTCATTATAGCTTATAATGTTTCTATTGGAGGCTTCATTCATTGTACTACTTTACTCTGTTATTTTCTTGATAACCATGAGTACGTTAATCACAGTTACCCTAAATTCATTCTCAAGTAGCTTCCATTTAAGTCTGCTGTATTAAGATTTTCCCATGGGTTTTTGATGGCATCCATCATTTCACATATATTTCTCTGTGTCTTTGCTCTGTTTAGCATTCTGTTTATATTTCCGTGGGTTCATTTTCCCTGCAGTGATGGTATTGTGTAGGGTAATAGCCTCATTGTTGGCCCACAATTGGCAATCAGACTGCATTTCCACCTCCACCCACAGGGAGGTGCTAGTTGATAGCACTGAGTGTCCCTTCTGGGAGATTACCTTCTTCCTTTATTCCTGAGGTGGGATATCTGGTTGCAGGATATCCAGTTGGGGGGGATATCTGGTGGGCAGATCCTGAAATTCCTGGCATAAAATGGTGGTGGGAGATGTTGGATGAGGGGAATTTCCCTACTGGCCTTCCAGTTATGGAAGCATCCAGCATAGTTTCACTACACTGGCTGTAGCTCAGACCTGGAGTGTTGGTTCTCTTCCCGCTCTGTGCCAAGACAGTCTTTCCCACCTCTGTGTCCCAGTCCAGCTAGGCGGGCTCTTTGCAACTCTCCAGGTAGCTCATATTTTCCCACAGTCCACCCCCTCCACTGTGGCCTGAATCCCAATTCCCGAATCTCTGGTTTACCTCTGAGCCCAGACTTTTTCAACTACTCTTTGTTGTCACGAAAGCTGTTGTGTCTCTACAGCCTCTGCACCAGCTTTTCTTCAGTATTTACTTCTGGAGAATAGGTGAGTAACTGCTTGCTCTGTGGGGAGGATCTGAATCTCTCTCCTACCAGGTCGCTGTCTTCTGACTGTCTTACCCCATAGAGTATTTGAACTCCATCTACCTGCTGCCAACTATATGCTGTTGATGTTTTATAATTCAATTATCAATAGAATTTAAATGATACAAAATTGTTTTTGTTTTATAGTCAATATTCACTTAGATTCTCCCTATGTTTATCCTTTTGCTTGTTCTTCTTTTTTTTCTATTTTTCCTAATTTTCTTTCTGAAGTAATTTCCTTCTAATCTACTAATACCCTTTAACATTTCCTTTAGTGTGTACCTGCTTTGAAGATACTTTTTAGTTTTTATTTGACTGGAAATGTCTTTATTTCACCTTCATTTTCGAAGGATATTTTTGCTGGATATAGAATTCTGGGTTAGTAAATATTCTTTCAAATTTTTGAAGATATTGGCTTCTATCATTTCTGCTAAGAAATCAGCTGAAATTTTATATTTTCTGTTTTGAGGGTAATATTCTCTTTTTTCTTACCATTTTTATCTTTTCTTTTTATCTTTAGGTTTGTAGTCCTTTTATAATGATGTGTTTAGTGTGATATTTTAATATTTGTCTTCACTGTGTTTCTTAGTACTTGAATCTGTGGCTTGATATCTTTGTCAGTTCTGAAACATTCTCAGTTTAATATTTCTTATGTATTCCTACTGCCTTATTCTTTCCCTCTCCTTTCAAAGATTCAGTTAAAACCTCATTTATACATTTTTCTTTATTCCTTATGTTTCTATACACTTTATAGTCCATGCATTTTTCTCTCTGTACTTCATTCATATGGTCTTCTTTCAATATTCCAGTTCACAGATTCTCTCTTTAACCTTGTTTGATCTCCTGTTGAATTCACCTATTGAGTTCTGAATTTCATTTCACACACATATATTTCATTTCTAGAATTCCCATTTGTTTGTTTAAAAGATTGTATTCCATTCCTTGAAAAACTTTACAGTCTATTCTTTGGAACATATCAAGTGCAAGTATTTAAAATTATTCATCTCATACTCCATTATCTCAATTATTTGGGGTATGTTTCTATTGTGTATTGCTTCTCTTACTTTTCTATCACTTTGTCTTGTTTTTCAATATGTCTTGTTAGCTTTTGTTAAGTGATAAACATTCTATATGTATAAATGGTTTGAGGCCTCGCCTGTGTGTATTCCATCTAAGAAGCATTTATGTTTGCTTTGATGTTTAAAAGTACAAGCAATTTCATATCACCTTAATAAGTTTTAAATTGATATGATTTGAAGTTTGTTCTAAATTCATGTGAAGGCTGGGTTAACCATATTCTTCGTAGTAAGGTGTCTATCCTTTCTCAGAACCCCACAGTCTGGAATTTTTGTAGGGTACCCATTGTTGATGGATCTTAAATTTCCATTTTTGTTATTTTAGCTCCATGAACCTATCAAAAACTCTTCTTGCTCAGTTGACTCCTCTGTGATTAGGCAATGTTGTAATGAGAATAACAGTCTCTCTGAGTTTTCTTTTTGTGCTGAATATCCATAGCCCTTCATTACCTTTTTAGATCTTGGATGGTTTCAAATATATATTGTTTATACTTAATCCCTTTTCTTATTTTTTTCATCAGGAACTTTCGTCTGAATCATTTATTCTTCTATTACTAGAATCTGAATCAATTCATTTCATCAACAAGTATTTTTGATCATTTGTTGTGTATCAGTACTTTATAAAGCAAAGGAGATGAACTGTTAAACTGATCAAAGATTTTTGCCATTATAAAGCTTACAGTCAAATGGAACAGGCTAATGTTATTCAATGTGAGAATACAATGATAAGGTTAATCACAGGAAGATACATAGCACTTTGGAGGAGTACCCGACACAGGTATTTGGAACCAAAAGGAACACTATCTGGACAAAGAATCTTATGAGCTCAGAACTGAAAATAAATAAATTATCTAACACAAAACACTTTTAGACATAAGGAATAGTATGTACAACTATAAAAGGAGTGAAGTACCAGTATGTGTTACAATAAGGATGACTTCCAAAATATTATGGCAAGTAAAAGAAATCATTCACAGAATAACTCACATAATGTACAGTTCTGTTAATATGAATGTGTAGAATATGCAAATGTATAGAATTGAAATTTAGTTTAGTGGATGCCTGGGGTGATTGGGGGAATTGGAGATTAACTGAATATGGGCTTGTTGAATATTCTTATTGGAGGGATGAAAATGTTCAAAACTCAGTTATCACAGCCAGGGTGGTAAATAGAAGAAAAGGGAATGAGGCCATAGATATCATGAAGTTATAAAATTTGGTAAAGTTACTAAAAATTGAATTGTGCTTCAAAAATGGGTGAATTATATGTTACATGAATTATATACAAGTAAAGCTGTTATATTTTAAAGTGTCTGGCACATGTAAATTGCCAATATATTTGAAAGAGTTATTGCTTGTTTCTGAGTTCTACCTATCTTTAGAGGAAGAGAATTTTTAAGACTGTTGATCCCAATTACCTTAATTATCTCCCCTGATCAATGTGTCCAGGATCTCAATCCAGAATCAACTCAACCAGAAATTCCAGGGGTGGTCAAGTCACATATAATTTAAATAAGCTGTAATGGATTATTCTGATGTGCACTTTAGTGCCCTAAAGGAATATTTAAAAAACTAAAAGAATACTAAAGGAATATGTAATTTGTCAAAATTGTAAATGACTGGGTATGATTAGAACCTAGAGTGCTTGTGGGGCCCAATGGCTGCTTGCACTAGAGTGGTTATGCAATAATCAGAAATTCAGAATGATTTATGATTGTCTCTCTCTCTCTCTCTCTCTCTCTATTCTCAGATGCTACTTTTTTTCAAATTTGTAGGGTTACAGTATAGAAATCATTTATTATTTGGAAAAAAATCTCTTCAGTTCATGCTGATGCTTATCCCACTTGAGAACTAATCCTCCAAAAGAAGAAATAAATGAGACTATAACAGGAGATAATATTTCTTTCCCTGTATCTAGCTTCAGCTCCTCTGTTATGGAATATTATGGCTTTATCATCTATGATACGGGGGCTATTTTTGAAGACGACTACACCATGAAACTTGGGTTATAGTGAATGCTTAATGAACATCTCTGTGGAACATCATTTGAGAAGTCAGTTCATATAGTTTATGTCTTTTGGGGGAGAGAGGGATTTAAATCATCAGTTCCTCAACCAAGGGAGGCAGGTGGTTCCCTGCCTCTTGTGATTTCCCAAGAAATTCTCTGTTGCTGGTTGCTGAAACAGCATAATAAGAATGGGCTACTGAGTAATCTCCATGCACTTATACTTGTCAATTGTCCTGTAATTCAGTGATGGAGTAATTTTTATTGATATGGTGGAATACAGTAGGGGTTGAAACTAAACAACCACAATGAAATTGATTCTTAAAAGGAGATTGCTTATGAATTTTAATTTGTGGTTTATGGATCGTTATTCTTATTTCATCCTGTCACACCAATGTCCTATAAGGGCAAGAGAAGGTTGAGTATTAGTGATGTTTTGGCTCAATCTACAAGGTTCTCTGCTTAGAAGCATTGCATGCTTCTAAAGCACTTTTGCTATGTAGTCCAAATTCACAAGTTGGGTAAAATGAGGCTTTATTTTGGAATGAAGGGTATGAATACTTATCATAGTCACACTGGGGGTAAATAGAAAGAGGGGTATAGTTCAAAAGTTTACTGGACTTGAACACCTCTTCATTGAGTCACTATTACTTACAAGACACAGTGCAAGTGTGTATTCTTTTCCTCATAGTTGATCTATCTAACTGTATGTCAAGGAGTACAAACCTGTTTATCCTTAAAAACATTAGATAAATCCTTTAGAATAGTTTGTTTCTGCTTAGATTTCCAGCTGACATCTCAAATTCAATAAATTAGTCTGAACTCATCTCTCTTCTTTCTCCTACCACACACACACCGAATTTTACAAAATTAAACTCTGATTTTATTCACTCAATTACTCAGGCATATAACCTTGGAGACTTATTTTTACTTCTCCCTTTCCCTAGCTAAGCATATTTAGCAATCAGTTGTTAAGTTGATTCATACTTTGTGAAATTGATTTATATTGTTCATGATGTCTCTTGTAGCACTCTTCTAGTTTTGCTGCTACCACTCTGGTTATGTTTGGCTCAGATGACTTTCAAGGTCCTTTCCAATCAAGAAAATCTGACCTACCTCAATTCATAATTGCCTCACTCCTTTGTAGTTATCCGGTTGAGAATTACCTGTTCCCTACTCCATATGAACCTCAGCTAGATTATTTTTCTTCAAATGCTGCTTTGTCACGTCAACCCCCTCCTCAGAAATCTTTTGTCTCCCCACTGTCACTGTTCGAACTTCTTAAACTGGCATTCCAAGTCCTTTAGCAATCAAGCTTGAGATGCTCTGTCAGTTTTCTTATTATTCTCAACATGAATCCTATTCCATCTAGACTGGTACATTCACAGGCTTCTCTCATATTGACTTTTGTTTGCTCATTCCCCACAGTAGGATGTCTTTCCCTCCAAAATGTCTCTTGGAGCTCTTCAGGTTCTTCACTTAAGCTCAACTTAAACTATACCTCTTCATCAAATTCTTCCTTGCCTGTCCATCTCAACACTTCTCCAAACTAACATTAATACTCTTAATTAAATATGAAAGTAGATTTTATGGTAATAAAACATTCTCTCTAATACTATACTTGAAAATACAGTTATATATACATTGAAGGGAATATCATGCTGCCTTAAGGATCTGGTGATTATTATTTGATTCTGTTACTAGGTCTTTTCTCTAAAGTACTGCTTAAGGTCAAGCACCCTTACAGAAAACTTATTGGAAAACAGAAGCCTCCACTTTAAGTTACTTTCCCTCCTTCAAATATTTAAAAACCTTCTTCATAGCAGGAAATCATATTCCACTTTGACCTGCTATATACTTAATGATTTACATAACCAAACAAGTTATTGCCTTTACAATGCCTTTGGAACTCATTTCCCTAATAGACTTCTGAATGTACCTTAATTTCTTGACTTTCAATTCTAACTAGTTTGCTGGTCATGGGAGGCTCCATATCCAAGTTTGCTTTCAAGTCACAAGCCTTCTCATTTCATATTTCATTTCTCCAACTTTCTTGTTTGTATATTTAACAATATCTCATTTAATGTGTAAATATGGTTAAGTGCTTAAGGTACTTTTGACTTATGTACAACATATGCTAGTGTTCCAAATAATAAAAGCCTAAGGAAACACCAAGGTCCTTGTTAGGAGTGTGTGTGTGTGTGTGTGTGTGTGTGTGAGAGAGAGAGAGAGACTGGTTGTGTTTGTGTATTTATGCATTTAAGTATTAAACACTGGAATTCTTCCAGCTGTTGTATATCACAGCTGTGTATGTAATATAATTTTGCCTTCTGACTTCATCCAAGTAAGAACAGCTTCAACATTTTTTCTATGTCTAACACAACTCCCAAAGCAAACGGTTTATGGCCTGAGGATAATGGCATTATACAGGAATATTTACCAACCATAGAAAATGTGTATGTAGATTGAAATTTTTGCCATTAAGTTATTAAGTCAAACAAATAATTACTCTATGTGCCAAGAATTTTAGGACAGATGTCATTCATAGTTACAAACATAAGACCAAGTGGTACTACTATTTCATAAACTACTCTCTCACATTTCCAGTTAACCTTTTCTTTCCCTATCCCCTGCCTTTACCTACTCATTCACAGATTCTTTCTTCCACCTGTTAAACTAGAATGCCTCATGCTTCTTTTGGTCTATTTTGGAGATTGTATTATCCTGGAAGTTGTCGAAAGAGTACTTAGAATGAGTTCTGGGGCTTCACTTAACCAATTGGCACTTTTCAATGTCCTCATTTGTAAAATGGGAAAAGCAATACCTTTCCTGTCTATTTCATGGTGTTTTTCTGAGGATTAAGTATAAATATATATGAAAAATAAAGTTGGACACATTTTTAGAGGACTTATTGATAAATATGCATCTTTAGCTCCTTAATTGTATAACGTTTTTATTCTAATTGTTACCTTACATATTCTATATAGTTGATCTAAATTGATGTTGGTATTACAGTTCTTCATTTTATATGCCTTTATCTGTGCTTTGTTTTTATATTTTCAAATGCCCTCTTTCGGCCTAGTCATATAATAATTTGTATGTGTGGTAGGAGAACTAGTTTGGATATTGGAAGGCAGGGTCTAAATCTTGTTATTTTCTTCTAGTTAGGTTGAGTCACTTTAATTAAGTTTACTTCACCTTTCTGTCTCTCAATTTTCTCATCTGTCAGATGTTGGAAAATGAAGTTGATGACATCTCTATGTTTTCTTCTAACACAACTTTATCATTGAAGTTAAATAGTAGCCCTATTGCTTCCCTATCCCCCTATCTTTTTTACCCTATAACCATCTTAAGAATCATTGACCTAAAAAATGTCATTCAAATATTTTCACTAGTCATTCAAGACTCATATCAATGTTGGTTTGCCAGCATTATCAACTGTTCCCAACAGGGACCTTCATTTATATGTAGGTTTTCTGACTGTGTTATTCTTACCTTCACTGTTATTAGTATCATTCTTCCTATTAAGATTCTTATCTTTTTGTTATAGAATATTTGTCTTTAAAGACAAGCTTACACTTCATACTTTCCTTTGAAGCATTTTCTGATCACTTTTCCCTCATTGATTTTTTTATTTAATCTAAACTCAGAACACTATTTATGACATGCCAGACTGATGAGAGAAAGATAAAATAAACCTGGCATTAGAGACGGGCTATAATTGAAGATGAGCATTCTGAACAGAGGGAGAAGAATGAACAAAGACTTGGACACAGTAAAAGATATGTTTGGATAAAGGCTCAGAAACCCCTCACCTTACTTATTTGGTCTATATATTGTCTTACAATAGCTCTTTGTGATAGATAGTATGCTATCATATAATATGAAGTTATGGTTTATCATTTTACAACCACACAGTTTATATTTCCTTTTCTTAATAGTACTGTAGTTTTCTTTTTGAGTAGTCCCTCTGTGCTATTGTATATTTTTGTTGATATGGGAAATATAGGTGCCTGCATCACATAAGAGAAGCCAGAGGGATCAGATCCTTCTTCCTACTATCCCAGTAAAACTAAAGAGCAGTAGCCATGTGATGTAAGGTCTACTATCTTACATTCTCTTTTGGAATTGACTTGACTTTGTATCTTATCAGTCTAGATTTTTTGACTCTAATCACCCTCCTGCAATTACTCTCCAGTCTCTTGACTCCTTGTCTCTGGTTTTCCCTGCCTTAGCAATATTGTTCTGCCCTCTGTTGTAGGTGTTACATTACTCTCACTCATTGGAACACATATAGGTTAGACTCCATTTGTATTCACTCTGTGTTCCTGTCTCCATTAGAGGAAGTATGTTTCTTTAGTCCAACATCACTCCTGTAATGTGGGCTTTGGATTCTCTCCCCTTCGACTTCTTCATAGTCCTTTCTCTATCAGTTATTTTTCTCTCTCATATCTTTGAGCTCTCTCATATCTTTCTTCTTAGCATATAACCATGTTCATCTTGGGAGAGGGAAACTTTTTTTGACCTAGTAGCTTCTAAAAACTACCCAATTCCCCATTTCTATTAATAGTCAAACTCCTGAAAGGAATAGAATATAATATATAGCTTCTTTTGTCTAGCCTCTTTCACTTAGCATAAATTTTTAAGGTCCACCCTTCAGAATGGAATTTGAGTCTACTTTTTAATAACTTAATGATTCTTCATCTTCCTATGGTTAGGTTTCTGTGCCTTCCTCGCCACTAAATCTCTTCTTGTTAAGGTAAGTAGTGACCTCCATATTACAAAATTAAATAGAATTCTTGTTATAATCATATTTCTTTTCTCTGATATGTTTGATATTGTCCAATCCTTTATTCTGTTTTTAGTTTATTACATTATTTTTGATAATAAGCGGAGAAAGCCATTTGACATTATGAAATTACTGGTGATAAGATAGTTAGGTAGGTTATTAATGTTCCTAATGTTCCTCACTATTTACTTAATGTAAAATTTTAATTAAGTTTTGTCTTAAAATTTTGTAATTGAGATAAAATTCACATACCATGAAATTCACCCCCTTAAAGTGTACAATTAATTGGTTTTTAGTATGTTCACAGAGTTATGCAGCCACTGTCACTAATTCCAGAACACTTTCATTACCTTGAAAAGAAATGTTACCCATTAGCTATCACTCTCCATTTCCCCTAGCTCTTGGTCTCTATCAACCACTAATGTGCTTTCTGTCTCTATGGTTTTATGTATTCTGGATATCTCATGTTTATAAAATCATATACTATATAGCCTTTTATGTCTGGCCTCTTTCACTTAGCACAATATTTTTAAGTTCTCTCTCCATGCATAGTAGAAAATCCATGTATAATTTCTGACACCCCAATAATTTAACTACTAATAGCCCACTATTGATTGGAAGCCTTATTAATAACATTGCCTACACATATTTTGTATATTTTATGTATTAATACTGTACTATTACAATAAAGTAAGCTACAGAAAAATATGTTAAGAAAATCACAAGAAAAAACATTACAGTACTGTACTTTATCAATGCATTGCTTGTTTATAAAAAAAAGGTCTTTATTTAAGTGGAATCATGCAGTTTAAATCCAGGTTGTTCAAGAGTCAACTGTATGTCTTCGGTGCCTAAAATGATGTACAGGCATTAGGTGCATGGACTTGTTTTGTGGTTGGTTTTTTGTTGTTGTTCAAACTTTCGAAGTAAAGAATGAGAGTGAATTTTAGTATGAATTCCTTTAGTATGAATTTCTAGGCAAAATATTGCTCATCCCTAGGCAGAATAACCAATAATGTCTGGATTCGCTACTGTAGCTTTTTGTTGTCATAGCTGTTCATTTATTGAGAAGATTCTGTTCTTAGTGGGACCCAGGCTGGTGTAAAGTGAACAAAAATTGTGCTCTGTCAGACACACTTTTTCCATCATATTTCAATGGTGTGTTGCAAGGTGGTGGCATTATTACAAGTAAAACAAAGGGTTGGAGGGACAGGACAAACAAACTCTTTAGTCAGCAAATTTCTATATATTGCTCTGGGAGATCACACAATAGTAGAGTTGAAGAGAATTTGAAGAGATTGTCTTGTTCAGACCCTTTGCCTTCAAGTGGGTGAATTCTAAAGTATTCATGACAAATGATCCCTCAATAATATCCAATGTGGATTGGAAGAGATAGTTTTAAGAATATATATATATATATAATTTGTATGCCAAGTAGTCTACAGGTGTACTTCAGTATAGAGAAGACATAAATTAGGAAATTAGTAAGGTGTGCAACACTCTATATAATACCCAGTTTTCTCATTTCCATCCTTAACTCATGGGAGGTTTTATTCCTTAAAGAACTGAGTACTTTAACTTATGTGCAGTCAAATTAGAAGGATTCTTGAGTTGCTCCTAGTATCTGGGCTAAAGGAGTGAGTCAGGTAGCTGCCTTGGGAAAAACCCTTATCAGATAAATGAATTACATTACTTCAGGCTTCTTAATTAATGAGCTTGAATTTTGTAACTGACTCGGATATAATATCTGAAGACTGAATTGGAACATAGTGTTGTAAAGAGATTTTGGATTCTAAGTGTAGGACTAGAGAGATCGTGTATATGTCAGTTAGATATATAGGTTTGACAATCTGAAGTCACACTTTTACTTTAATATTAGCCCTGCTATCTACTGTTAGTCTTCTACTATTCTCTATTTCCTCATCTATAAAATAAGTTTAAACAGGATAGCTGCTCTATAAAATTTGTTTTGAGACTCAAAGAAGCAATACATGTGAACCTTACAGTACAGTTCTTAGCATATTGGAAGTACTCACTAAATTTTAGTAGTAGTAGTGATGGTGCTGGTGGTGGTAGTAGTAGTAGTCATAGTATTTTAGTTATTATTGTGCTGTACTGAAGAGACAGTGAAGAAGTAGAGGGGGAAATGTTGGTCATTCTTCAAAAGATAAAATATTTAGTTATTTGGCAGTGGTGGTGTTGGTGATGCCAATGAAAAAAGGCTATCATCAGTATAAGCACCTGGAGAGCCTTCTCATGGGTACCTGAATTCTGTCACATTTTCAATGTTAGATACCATTTGCCCATTATAGAAGGGCTATAGCTATTACACATGACTTAACAAACATTTCCACTGTATTAATATTTTAGTTTCTGTCTTTCCTTTCAAAAATAAATACAAGCCAAAAAATTTTCAACTCTTTTCTACATTCTTTCTTCAGAAATTTTGTAGTTTCCCTGAAAAATGTTGACAGTTTGTCAATGAATTAAATAAACGGTAAAAGAGAAAAGACAAAAATAAATGTTTGTATTTTCCAGAAATAGCTAGTGTTTCCACGTAATGCGTCTGTGACTTACAAGCAAGAAAAGTTCATAAATAGTTCAGTCATTGGGATCTGACTCCTAGATTAGGAAACCTCATGTAACAAGTTTTAACCCTATTTTGAGGGAGTTGTTTTAAATATAACTTCTAGATAATTATTTATAATGGAACCACCAGATAATCATTTATAGTTGAGTTAGCTATTTTCCTATCTGTAGTAAAGTTTTTATTCAGTCTGACTCACCTAAAATTGGTTTTTAGTAATGCATTTGGGACTTGATAACCTAGTAAATGATGTTCTCAAATATCATTATGATGTCAACTGCTCTGTGTGCTTTTTATAGCCTCACCATGATTCTGCATTTGAACCTGTATGTGCTAAAGCAAGTTTTATTTGAGCTAATCTTGGCATGAACCACTATAGCACTATGCTATACGTGAATATAGGCTGAAGACTCACAGACCTGCTTTGTTTTGTTTTGGTTATTTTTTATTGTAAAATATAACATGCAGCTTACCATTTTAACTATTTAGGCATACAATTCAGTGACTTTAAGTACTTTACAATGTTGTGCAACTATCACTGCTATGTTTTATCCTCCAAATTTGAAACTTGTATCTTTCAAGAACAGCTCCCTACTGTTCTCTCTCACCATCTGCTGATAACCACCTTTCTACTTTCTGTTTCTATGAATTTTGATTACTTTAGATCTCTCATATATGTAGTATTTGTCTTTTGGTGACTGGCTTGTTTCATTTAGCTTACTGTCCTCAAGTTTCATCCATATTGTACTACATCAAAACTTCAGTGCTTTTTAAGGCTGAGTAACATTCCAATGTATATTTATACCACACTTTGTCCATATATCCATCAGTGGGCACATGGATTGCTTCCATTTATTGTGCCTAATGCTGCTTTGAACATTGGTTTGCAGTTATATGTTCGTTCCTGCTTTTAATTCCTTTGGGTATAGACCCAGAAGTGGAATTGCTGGAACATGGTAATTCTATTTTTAAGTTTTCGAGGAATCACCAAGCTGTTTTCCATAGCAGGTGTGATATTTTACATTCTTATCAGCAATTCACAGGGCTCCAATTTCTCCACATCCTCACCAATACTTGTTATTTTCAAGTTTTTTAAAAGAAAATTTTCTAAAGAGAGAGAGGGAGAGGAGGAAGAAACATTTTTAAGGAAATCAGGAAGAGGAGGCATTTTTTTAAATTATTTTTTTATTTGGATTGTTTCCCTTGGCCCTGGGTCTCGAAGCTGGGTCCTTGGGCTTTACATGGTCTACATTCAGTCACCAGCTTACCACATGAGCCACCAGGGCATGCTATATTTTCAGTATTTTTGGTAACAGCCATCCTGATGGGTGTAAAGTAGTCTCCTTGTGGTTTTAATCTACATTTCCTTCATAATTAGTGGTACATTAAGCATCTTCTCTTGTGTTTCTTGGTCATTTGTATACCTTATTTGGAGAAATAGCTGTTTAAGTCCTTTGGTAATTTTAACCATCCCCCCCTAAATTGCTGAGACTGGCTCCCTTATTTCTGGCACCCTAGATTAAATGCTAAATTTTTTGGGTTTTGGTTGTTGAGTTATAGGAGTTATTTATATATTCTGGATATTAACTTGTTAGATATCTCACTCACAAATATTTTCTGCCATTCCAGAGGTTGCCTTTTATTCTGTGTTTAGTATCCTTTGATGCACAAATGTTTTAAATTTTGATATAGTCCAATTTATCTATTTTTTTCTTTTGTTGTCTGTGCTTTGGTATCATATTCAAGAAATCATTTCCAAATTCAGTGTCATGCAGCTTTTCCCCTATGTGTTTTTCATCTAAGGGTTTTATGATTTTAGCGCTTATGTTTAGGCCTTTGTTTCATTTTGAGTTAAATTTTCTTTATAATGTAAGGCTCAAAATTCATTCTTTTGCATGTGGATATCCATTTTTCTTAAAAGCATTTGTTGAAAAGACTGTTCTTTCCCCATTGGATGGTTTTGACACCTTTGTCAAATACCAAGATAATGGTATCATTACCCAAAAATCGATTGTATATGTGAGGATTTTCTTTTGGGATTTCTATTTTATTTACAGAACTGCTTTTGAATCTTGGCTTTGTTACTTATTAGGTGATAATCATTGGGCTACTCAACCTTCTCTCATATCTTGCCATTGTAGAAATTAAACTTACCATTGTAGAAATTAAACTGTGCAATGACAGAATTTTTTGTCTATTTTGTTTACTATTATTGTTTTAGTAATTAGAACAATTACTCATAAATAATTACAATCAATAATATTCACTATTGAATGAATATGAGCAATAGCCTGCAGAAGGCTGTTGTAAGAATGAAATGAAATAATGCAAGTAAAATATTCTGCATACTACTTGGAAAAAAGTGTGTAAGAAATGATAGTAATTTGAAATATCCATATTAAGTACATTACTCCTATGAGTAAATTAAATGGTGAATATCAAACTGATACTATAGTCAGGTGGGTCTTCAGATACAAAGTACATATTGGTGTGATTGTGGCATTATCTTGAATTGAGTGGCCTGCAATTGGGGAGCACACAACCATCCCCCCCTAAATTGCTGAGACTGGCTCCCTTATTTCTGGCACCCTAGAGATAAATGCTAAGTGAACCCTGCTGCTGCTGGCATGCCAAAGAAGACAATGAGGAATTTAAGGTAAAGTGGAGGGACAAAAGGAGGCATGTTGAAGGCAGCTCTTTAGGAACAAAATCAGTACCACAATGATTTTGCAGGCATTCTGCACTACTACTTGGTCTGTCAGGGGGAAGAGGATTTGGATTGTTGAGGGTCTACAATGTGATAAGCGCCAACCATTGAACTAAGAGATTGATATTTATTCTAATTCAGTCTCAAAATTTCCCTGCAAATTGGGTATCATCCCCATTTTACAGATGAGGAAACAAGCTCTAAGAGACTAAATCACAGGAAGTAAATAGTAGAAGTGGTTTTTAAACTCAAGTCTATTTTGACTCTAAGGCCTATGATCTTAAGCAACATAGATTTTATTTAGTTTTTTTATTAAATTCCAACTCTTCTGGTAAGTGTGAGAACAGCTAATACAAATTATTGGGCTCATGTATGATTTTATCTTGTTTTTATGTTGCATAACTGCTACACTTTTGCATTATTGCCATGTCCTGTTTTGTTGTTTTAACTGGTAAGTTGGACTTTCCAAAACTGCTAGCAGACAGTTTATCTGACAACAATAAATGAGGATTTGTCAGACACTGATATAGCCACAAATTTAATTTTTTAAAGGAAAGGTGCAGGCAAGAATGAAGGTGATAGGCAGGCAGGAACAGAGAGGAGGCAGAAGCATTTATTTATTTTATTTAGTTGTTCATCTTGGTTGTTTCCCCTGACGCTGGAATGTGAACCCAGGTCCTTGGGATGTATGTGGACTACACTGGCCGAGTGCGACAGACCCAACCACTACTCATCAGGATGTGCCTAGTTAGAAAATTTTAGTTTTTCAAACTGAAAGGCCTGATTTTGATTATTGTTTTTTTACTATTTATCAGCTATATGACTTAGAACTTGCATCCTATTCTACATATGTAAAATGAATAAAATCATACTACCAATGTTTATGTTACAGTATTATTGCATTATTATTATGCTACAGTATTGCAAAGACTAAACTGAAATTACATATGTAAAAATACTTGGTAAGGAAAATATTGTATTTATGTGTGTATATTGCTATTTCCAACTCTCATAAAGAAACCAAGAGTTTTGAAAATGACTTATTTAAAATGATAAAGCATTGATGCTGCCACAATTAATACAACATAAAAGATAAAACAAGAGTATAAAACTTTGAATTATATAATATTATTTGTTGAGAATTTTCTTTGTGCTAAGTACTGTGATAACATGTTATAAATCTTGTTTAATTTATTCCTTATAAGAGCACTGCTGTTAGGAGGGTAAGGAAACTGTATAGCAAGGTGCAAGAACATGTGCGAAGATCCTGGTACAGGAGAGCGGGGGCACGTTTAATTAGAGTTGCAGATAAAATACTGATACTCAATTACTTTGAATTTCAGGTGAATAATGAATAACTTTTTAGTATAAACATTTCTCATATAGTATTTGGACATACTTATACTAAAATATTTATTGCTTATCTGAAATTCATATTTAACCTGGCATTCTGTTTTTTATTGGTAAGTCTGATAACCTTAATTTAATAGATTGAAAGAAGGCCAGTGTATCTAGGATATAGAGGGTTAAGAGGCAACATGATGTGAGAAGAGATCAGAGACCTCATAGGGGCAGGAAACTGATCAAGTTTGTGTTTTAAAGTAATAGTATAGCTGCAAAAGAAGCTAACTGAAAGCTGAAATTCAGAGAGGTTAACTTCCATGTGGTCAAAAATCCAATAATTGACATAGCAAGGACTTGAATCTATCCCTGATTCCAAAACTTCTTTTCTTAACTGAAATTGGAGGATAGTAGTGGGAGGGAAAATGATTTTAAGAAAAAATTACTATAAAAGATGAAGTAGATGTTAGACGTGTACAGAGTGATTGAAGATACTATGGTACTATGACTAGTAATAAGACATATATTTAGTCTTTGTTCCAGTTTCTAGTACATAGCTCCTAAAACCCATGGAATTTTCTAAGTGTTGAGAACAATCAAGGTGTGTTTGGTTATGTTAATGTTAATGAAGAGTTCTTTGAAACCTCCTATGTAATTAAAAAATGAGGACTAGCTGCCTGTGTGATCAACTAGGTAGTTAGAAGGTTGCTATTTTCTATTCAACCCCCTGACTTTTAGAGATGGGGGAGGCAATGAAAATTGAGATCAGTCATCAGTGGCCAATAACTTGATAACTTAACCACTTGTGCTTACATAATAAAATCTCCATAAAAACCTGAAAAGATGGGGTTCGGAGAGCTTCAAGTTTGGTGAACATGTGGAGATTCCTGAGAGTGGTGAATTAGGCAAAGGCACAGGAGCTTCATGCCTTTTGTCTGTACCTTGCCCTATGCATCATTTTCATTTGACTGTTTCTAACTTATACCCTTTCATAACTTACTGGTAATTTGGTTAATAAAATCGTTCCTCTGAGTTCTGTGAACCTCTGTAGAAAATTATTCAAACCAAGGAAGGAGTCATTGGAGCCTCTTATTGTCAGAAGCACAGGTGGAGATTGACATCTGCAGTTTGCGTCTCTGTGTGTGTGTGTGTATGTGTGTGTCCATCTTGCAGGATTGATCCCTTTACCTATGGGATCTGATGTTATTTCAAGGTAGACTGTATCAGAATTGACTTAAATTGTAAGGCATCCAGCTGTTGCTAAAAATTGCTTTATATGTGGAAAGAGCCCATATACTAGAATTGGTATCAGAATTTTAATACCTTTAATAAAAGATTTTCTCCTTCTATTGTCAACTTTAGTTAAAAATATTATTAGGGAAAATTTAAAAACCTAGCAAATAACCTGAGGGTGTCAAAGAATGTAACTGTCAATGTAAGCAATGACTAGTTCTTCTTTACCTCTGTATCCCCTGTGCCTAGAATAATACCTAGTACATAATAGGCTTTCAAAAAACAATAGCTATTACTTTTTTTATGCACAAAGTTCACCAAAGCACATATGACAACATAAAGAACTAGTCATTCTTTGAATTCTTAGGAACTAGAACATTATATAGTGCATACGATAGTTCCTGAACTATTTTCAGTGACTTTTGAGTACATATAAATGAGAGGTTTGGTATTCTATTTTAGCTTATTCTATTTAGTCCAATTGTGAGGGTAAATAGGAAAATGTAACTTGTGTAAATAGTTCTGTTGTGGTATCTATCTGTGTACTAGAGATTTCTAACCTACTGAACTGACAGTTTTATAAGACTTCAAACCAAAGAAGTAGAGTTAAGGTTTCCACATCTTTATAAGAAATGTGACTTAATGAATTTTTAATACAGTATTTATATTCATACAACAAAGAACACTCCCTGTTTGGTGAGGTAGTATAAGAGCATTGAATTCAGAGTAAGAAGACTGATTCTACAATGTACTATGAGACTCTACCTATAATATGGGATAATAATATCTTCCTTATCTCATAGATTATTATGAAGATGAAAAGAAAATGATGCATATTTGTTCATTCATTCCTTCCAAAGGTATTAATGAATTATTTCTTTATGTGAGATATTAAATATTATATGCTGTGTATATGGCAGTGAACAAAGCAGAAAGGGTCCTGGCCCTGATGTAAATTATAGTCTATGACAGTGACAGAAAATACATAATAAATATGTGTTTACAAAGGGCTGTGAAGTGTGTTGTGATAACAAAGAAAGACCTGCTTGAATTAGAATCACCAGAAAGAACTTGCTAGAGAGGTGGCATTGATAAAGAGATATACTCTAAGAAGATTTGGGGATCTCATATCAAGTAGTGGAAAATCATGTGTGAAAGCCATGAAGCAAGGAAGATCTTAAACTGTTGAAGGAACTGAAAAAGGAACAGAATGACTGACAAGTAGTGAGTAAGGTGTAAAATTATGTGTGGAATATAAAGAAACAAAGAGAACTAACCAATAAAACACACAGAGATACTTAGACTCTGAAATCAAAATGGTGGCTACCAGAGTTGGGAAGGGAGATCGAGGAAGGGAACCTTGGGTAGAGGGTGACAAATTGATAGTGGGGATTGGCACTAGAACTCTGATGGTGGGTATAGTGTGATATATGCATTGATTTTGATGTGAATCTGTTGATTGACTATATTGTATTGTAAACCAATGATATTAATAAAAAAGATGAGGTTGTAAATGCAGGAGCAACAAAATTTAGATTCTGTTCTAAGTGCAAAATCCTAAGACCAAGAAAAAATTTGGCATGCTCTGGGTACAGGAAAATCACCAGTATGACTAGAGCCTACTGTGAGTGAAGGGAAGATTGGTAAGGATAAGGAATTCGAATTTTCTAATCCCCCACCCCAGATCTTGAGCCCAGTTCTTTGAGCTTTACAATGGCCTGCACCTTGGCTGTCTGAGCCATAGGGGTGTCCTGAGTTTGAATTCTTTATGTAAATTCCTCAGGAGAATCTATAGAGAAGGGGATATTGACAATGTGGGATAACCAAAGAGGTAAAATCTTTTAGAGTTGCTCCTGGTAGAGAAATGGGATACTTTGTACAAGTGGAAGATTTGATCTTTGAGAGGGAGAGGTATGCATCCACTGTAATTGGAGAAAAGAAGAGAAAATGTGCGTAGATATAGATCAGCTGATGTATTTGATGGTGGAAAGATAGGCAGTATCCACCTCTGATGGTATGCTTCTCATAGAAGTACTCTGAGATAAGATCATCAGGGTACAGGATAGAGGAGAGTGGTGGGATTGCTTGAGAAGAGGAAAAATGTATAAAATAACTGTCCTGGAAAGTAAGTTTAATAGATAAAATAAATAGATTTCTGTTTTTTATTTCTTGAAGTTTATTTTCATTATTTAATAATGATTTGATGCTTTATTTTGTGTACATTACTACATTCATTTTAGGATATTGAAATTTCACCTCAGTCTATGAATACCTCATACCTCATGAATTCTAATGTCCGTTTTCTCTTTTTCTTCTTAGGTTGGTTGGTTATAATTATATTTTGATTGATTTTTTGTTTTCTTCTTTGGTTTTCCCCTGGAGATGTATTTCGAGGTTACCCTGAGGTTAGTATTAAGAATTCTATATTTATTTCCTATTTTTATTTGAAAACATATTAGTCTTATACTCATTCTAACCATCCACATTTTTATTCTCCTCCCCTTCTCCCCACTTTTTATATTTGCTGGCATACAGTTCTTAAGTGGGATTTCTTTACACTTTATAGAGTATCCTTTAGTATTTTTGTAGCAGTGATTTTGTGGTGATGAATTCTTTTAAATTTTGCTTATTGGAAAAGTTTTCTATCATTCCTTCAGTTCTGAATGATAATCTTTCAGGGTATAGTATACTTTTCTTTCAGCACTTTGAATATATCATGCCATTCTCTTCTGGCCACTAGTTTCAATTGAGAAAACTGCTGACAATCATATGGACACTTCTTGTATGCCACTCGTTTTTCTTTAGCTGCTTTTAAGATTCTTTATCTTGCATTTTTGACATTTTGATGACAATGTATCTAGGTGTAGGTCTTTCTGGGTTTCTTTTGTTTGAAGCTTTTTGAGCTTCCTGAGTCTGGAGGCTTGCTTCATTCCTCAGGGAAATTCTCAGCTATTATTGCTTCAAATGTAGTTTCTGCCCTCTTTCCTCTAGCTTCTCCTTCTGGGACCCCTATGATGTGAATGTTGTTCCTTTTGATGTTATCCCATAGGTTGCAATTGTTTTCTTCATTTCTTTTCATTTTTTTCTCTCATTGCTGGTCTGCCTGAGTACATTCCCCTGCCCTACCCTCTAACTCACTGATTACACTGGAAGCTTTATTCATTGTACTACTTTTGAGTCCTATTGAGTTCCTTAATTTAGCTATCATGTTCTTCATTTCTTTGATATCTTGTTTCATTTCTTCTCTCTCTTTTTTGTTGTTCTCTTTTTCTTCCTTTGTTTTCTTATTTCCCTTGAGTATGTTTATTACTGTTACCCTAAATTCATCCGTGGGTAGTTTGTACTTATCTGTTGTATTCAGATTTTCCCTTGGGTTTTTAATTGAATCCATCATTTTGTGTGTATTTCTGTGTCTTTGTTCTGTTTGTCATTCTGTTTATGCTTCTGTGGGTTTGATTTTCCTGCATTGATGGCCTTGTGTAGGGTATTAGCTTGTGCCAGAGAAACCTGAATCTTGGTTTGAACATGGGAATTCTTGAGTTGTGTGGCAACACCACTGGTTGCATTTGTTAACATTCTTAGGTAGAGCCTGTGTTTGGACCCAAGAGTTCCACTTATGGGGTTGGAGTTTGTGTTGGGATATGCAGAGCCTTTTACCCAGTGTTCCAGCTCTGAACAATAACAACCACCTTGTCGCTGGCACAGAGCAACTGAGTTGCAATTCCACCTCCATCCACAAGGTGGCGCTGTGGGTAATCTTAAAGGTTCCTTCCTTCTGTGACTCTGTTACTTTAAGATTGGAGGTAGAATATCTGATGTGTAGGTCCTGCTACTCCAGAGCAATTTGGTGGGGGGCGGGGGTTCTCCTAGTTGCCTTCCGATTAAGGCGGTGCCCTGTGTAGTTTTCCTTTTGATGCCTCCCACTAATATCACTGGGGTGCTGGTCCTCCTTCCACTTGCAGTGTCCTGGTCCTGCTGGGCAGGCTATCTGCTGCCCTCAGAGCAACTCTTGGGAGTCTTGGCTCTTCCACCCCCTCTGCCACCCCCTCCTCCCCGCCCGGGGCTGGTACTCCCAAATCCATGATGCAGTGATGCAGCTCTGAACCCCAATGTCTTTGCCTACCCTTGTGGTGGTGATCACTGCTGCTGTGTCTGCAGCCCCAAACCAGCCGTTCCACAACTTCTGAAGAATAGGTGATTTCTAGTTGTTCTATGGTGAGGGGATGTAACATGTCCTACCTGGTCACCATATTGACTACCTTCCCCAAGAGGAAGATTTCAAATAGGCAACATTTAGTACTTGTTTGTGGTTCATGATCATGAATTTAAGCCCAACCTGTTAGCAAGACTGTATATTTTCCTCTGGGAACATTCAGCTGCTCAAATGCAAATTCAGAGCAGGTGAGTAGATGAATTTATATATTTATCAAGGATTTGCTAAACTAGTTTGCTGATAAGGGAAAGAGAGGTAATGAAGTTTAGGAATTGATTATAATGGTAGCCCATTGACTATACTGGATAACAAAGGTGAAGACAGGAGGAGGTTGAAGGAAAATGAGAAAGTGTCAGGCTCAATATATTGGAGCCGTGATGAAGTTCATCCATTTATTCATTCAACAAGGAATTTGAGAGGTTAATGTATACAGTATAAATATGAAATTTAAAAAATATTCATGAATTAAACTTAAATGTAAAATACATAACTATAAACTTAAAAGATGGATTAAAGAAGACAGATTATATACATGGTATTGACTGGGGGAATGGGCAAGTAGAAAAGCTAGAGAGAGCATTAAGGACAGCAGTGACATGTTTTTGAGTACAGCTGAAATAAGAGCCCTTAAATGTCTCAATACATTTCACATGTGACTCATTTTACCTTTTTTACTAGGCTTCCAGCTTAAATACTCCCAATGGAAAGTGGTTTCACTGTTCAAAAAGTTCATCATTCTTTCTTCGACCTTTTGCCTCTGATCTCCATGGATCTGGTCTAGAAATAATGTTAGAATTAACTGCCTTAACTCTCCAACTGTTCTTTTGAGCTACTGTCAGATCATAATTGAGAAAGAAATAAGATATAATGCTTAAAGATGTATATCAAAATATTAGAGAACTTTATATGGCTAAAATCATATAAATAGCTTTAATTTCATATGAATTATTAATAAAAGTCCATGTTTATATTTTGTAGTACTCTTGGATATTAAAGTGCTTTCCCATACTCTTTTACTTAACAAATATTCATGTTTGTTGTATGCCAGGCTAAGTCCTAAAAATATACTAGCAAACCAGGTAGTAAAGATCCCTGACATCAGGAATCTTACATTCTTATGTACTGACTTTTGGTTGTGTAGCGAGGGCATCCTTACTTTCTTTTACAGGTGACTTGGACTGGAGGCCAGGTCTTCAGCGGCTACCCTTGGGTATCTTTTCTATTCTACACTCTTACCTTATCATTATTAGCATAATAAAATATGACTTTTTGATCACTTTTTGGAAATATCTGAATGATTTTTGACCATATATTTTCCCCATGTGTCTGAGTTTATTCTAGTTGTGTGTGTGTGTGTGTGTGTGCATGTGGGATAGCTTAATGTCCTTCACCATTATTGTATCATTAGCATATATACTGTATTTTATGATTTAAGTTTTGCTACAAAAGGTATGCCGGTTGAGACAAGTCTAATCACACACAACAAAATACTTGTTTCCCTATCTCATGATTCCCATTTTCATTACTGATCCTGTACTTTAAGCCCATTCTGCTTTTCTACCTGACTCTTGCTTAGATGATAATCTACTCCATTGTCCACTGATGTCCTTTCCCACCATCAAACCTATTGCCAATTTAGGTAAAATAACTATTGTCTTCCTCTCCTAATTTCCCTAGCCCAGTATTTGCTAGGTAAATGCCTTGTCTGCATATGTCAGGTAGCTCAGCACTACTTGAGGAAATCTAAGACTACAGTTGATCTCACAAATCCTACCTTTGCAGTATGTGCACAGCAAGTGTTCAAATGCTATTGCCTGACTAAAACTTATGTTGGGGCATTTTTGAGCCTCTCCTGCTCTTTAGCCAAGTCCTACGAATCTGATCTTCAGGCATTCAATCTCTCAATTTTGTCCTTTTCTAGTTGTACTGCCATCACTTACATATATACATATTATAAATATGTATATATACATATATATATATTGCTGCTTCTTTATCCAACCATCTGTTAGTGGGCATTTAGGTTGTTTCCAACAACTGTGTTGCTATGAATATAGGGGTGCAGCTTTTTTTTCTGATGAGAGACTTTGTATCTTCTGGATATAGTCCCAGGAGTGGGATTACTGGATCAAATGGCAGATCCAGTTGGTTTGTTTTTTTTTTTTGAGGAATTTCCATAGTGTTTTTGAAAGAGGTTGTAGCAATTTGCATTCCCAAAAACAGTGTAGGAGGGTTTCTGTTTCTCAAAACCCCCTCCCATACATGGCTTTTCCAGTCTTTTCAATATAGGTTATTCTCATAGGTGTGAGGTGGTATCTCATGGTCGCTTTTAGTTGCATTTCTCTCATGATGAGTGATGTAGAACATTTTTTTTTGGGGGGACACTAATTTTTAAGGAGAAACCTAGATTGCAGTGCAAATGGCATTTTTCTTGAATAATAAACTACAAACCACACACTTTGGAGTAAAAAAAGGTAATCACTGCATCTCTGGCCCAAGGAGGTTATCTTTTATAGTGTCATGCATTAATCTGACAAAAATGTAGATGGTAAGCCTGTTTCTTTGTATACTAAGATTTCGAAGAATCAGAGTACAGACAAAAATGCTCACCCATTTGAGTGAGTGAAAATGAAAAGTGTGAGGAACCTCTTTTTACAAATGAGAAGTGCAAACATAGTTTGATCTGTGCAACTGAAATGGTGACAACTTCAGATCTATATACAGGTAAAAGTAAATACTATAGCCAACTGAATACCCAAGAGTTATTTGATCTACAGAAGAGCACAACTCAAACTAGTCATTTCCCAGGACAGAAGAGGCAAAGATTAAGTCAGAAAAGCATGAAAAGTGCTTTGTAAACTCTTCAGTACTATGCAAATATAGGAAGCAAAATTCTTAACTGAGAGTAAGGATGGGAGCAGTAGCCTGAGAGTTTGAGGAGAAAGTATGAATATCTAGAAAGAAAAGGGGAGGGAATGGACTGGCAGGGAAGCATTAAGGGTCTTACTAGAGTTCAGTGGTCAAGAATTTTTTTAAAGGAAAAATGCAGGCAGGAATGCAGGTGGGCAGAGGCAGGCAGACAGGAAGAGAGAGGAAGACTTTATTTTATTTAGTTGTTCATCATGGGTATATGCCCAGCCCCAGGACATGAACCAGGGTCTTTGGGATGTTTGTGGACTGCTCTCTGGGCTGAAGACAACTGACAAAATTGATATTCCATCAGGGCGCATTAAGGTCATGAATATAAATATATATATGTATGTGTATATACATAAGTATATGTACATATGTATATACACATACGTATACACATACTCAATGGAATTCTATGCAGCTATTTAAAAAGATTAAATTGTGCCCTTTGAAACGATCTGGATAGAATTGGAGGGGGTCATGTTAAGCAAAATAAGTCAGAAAGAAAAAGAGAAATACAGGATGATTTCACGTATATGTGGAATATAATGAAATGAAACAGATGAACTTACAAACCCCAACACAATAAACAGGACACAGGACAGTGGTTACTAGGGGGGTGGGAATGTGTGAGGAAATAAAAAGGAAAAAGTGATAAAGGACACTAGAACTCTGGTGGTGGGTGTTGTGTGAAATATGGACCGAGGTGCAATTTCAATATCCTAAAATGAACATAGCATTGTGAACAAAAGAAATAATAAATATTACTATTAAAATTGATATGCCCTGTTTTTATATATCTCTATGTGCTAAAATTGAAAATTTCATAGCAAATTAAAGAAAGATGAGCTTTAATTTTCTAAAAGTATTCATTTCTTTACTAAAGGGTTTCTTTTAGGTTAAATAAGTCCTTGGTAGATTTTAAACAACTTGACTATAGAAATTCAGTTCATGTACTTTTCAGGAACATACCTTTGGTGAAAAGTGAGCTATACTTGTACAGGCAAGCCCTGATTTTCATTACCATGATGTTCCTGGAAACCATGCCATAAAATGGATCATATTTTCCCACAGGAACAATATTATAATTGGAGGTTGTGTTCCTGACCAAATATTTAGATAAAAAAATCACAGATATAATCAACAATATGGGATAAAAGCAAAGATAGAAGAACTGTAAATCTCTAATTATTGAAGGTAGTTAAAAATTAGGCTACAAGTACTATAAAATGAACATAAATGTAGTATATATAAAGTCATTATGCAAAGGACACCAAAGTATTATAAAATATGCTTAAAGCACTTAAAATACAAACTAATTATACAATACAGTGAATTTTACCAAAAAATAACCTACTATCTTTAAGAAATAGATTTAGCAACAAATCAATGGTCTCTTTTTGCTATCCTATAATACAGTAATTCTTGTGGGTTGTGTGTAAGATCTAAATAATCTAATCTTGGTTCTCAAACCAGGCATTGCACCAGAATTACCTGAAAAACTTTAAAGATGCAGATTTCTGGGACTGAATCCCAGAGACTGTGATTGACTAAGTCTGGGAAGAATGGGACAGGCATATGCAGTTTTAAAAATGCCCTTGGTGATTCTAGCAATGCAGGACCAACTTTAGAACCTTAGGCATGGATATGTCAGTACTTATTTTACTTCTTAAACCTTTAAATTTGTGCAGGTACTAGTTTTAATAAATGTTTCTAAGGAGTTTCTTCCATTGAAAAACATTTTTAAAAAGTAGAGTGCCCTGGAATTTGAAAAACATTTTAATTGGTCCAAACTAGCACATCATTTTTCACCCACTCCTGTCTAGCTTTGAATAGTCTCTGAGCTTGCAAGAAATACATGCTGCTAAATCATAGGAATTGACAGTTTTTTTGACAATCGTCACAGTTCTTCACAGTTGATTGGGAAGCAATAAGAATTGCTAGGTCATTAATCACTAGTCTTTTTTAAAAGAGCTACACATGTTACCTATTAGAGAAATTTGTATAAAATCTTGCTTGCCCTAGTAGATTTAAACCTCCATGAAGACAAAGACCAGGTCTTACATTGCCTTTATTCTTCCCCATAAATCCTGAAGCATAAAAGTAACTCATTAAAGATTCATTGAATTGGAAAGATAAGCATAAGATCATATTTCCTGGCTATTGCTTGTTTGCTTCTGAGGAAATATTTATCTAGACAGGTTACATACATAGATCTTGACAGATGAACTTAAATTTTATTGCCATAGCATTTAGAGTCACTTGGATGATGTTATATGGCTTCATCTTTTAGATGAGAAAACTGGGAGGTAAAGAAGAATGTTTTTAAGGTTGCCATAGCAAATTTTTCTCCTTTTCATGTTTTTATATGTTTTTCATTTATTCTATGTTTGAATATCTCCTATGAACCACCTCTAACGAGCTAATGGTTCATTTCTTGTAGGAAGAGGCAAGGTCATTTTCTAAAATGTGCTAGAGTTAGGGTATTATGCTTTGAAATTTTGAGGAAAGTGGAGAAAATTTGAAAAATTTTGCAAAAGAGTGAAATAGAGCGTGTTGATCAGAGATACAAAGCAAGGTTGGTGAGCAGTGTTCAGAGCCCTATGCTAGGTAATGATTCTGACTGTATGAATTGAAACCTATCTGTCTGTTATGGGCCTGCGTCATAATTGACTATTGGTGACTGATTTAGACAAAGTAGATAGTAGGAATGATCGGTGATTGGACTTTGACTATATGACTTAAAAATGTCATTATCCTCATCAACAGTATCATAATGAGGTAAAAGTTTTGTGGTTTTGGCAATAGTTTTGCTGTAGTGATACACTATTAAACCTAAACTGGATAAGGAAGGAAGTGAAGAAAATTCTGACAAAATTCTGGTGAGTAGGGAGATAATACCACATGAACATGTGTCTACATGTTTCCTCCATTGTTGTGGGAATATTTGTCTCTGAGAAGATTTTTTCCAGAGCACGGTGCAGATGGTGCATAAAAAGGAGAGTTAAAAGCACAGGGGTGAAAAAAAAAGAGGTTTAATTTAGAAAGAGGGGAAAGACTCTGCAGGAGAGAGAGTGAGTCCTTTAGAGGGGGAGAAACCACGAAGGGGCAAAGATCTCAGCTTTTAAGGAATCTAGCAGCTCACTTTCCATCCTCAACCTGTCCTTGAGCATTCCAAGGTGGGACAAATTATCTTACTGGCCCAGCTCTCCTCTAATTGGTTGAAAGGTTTTGTATTGGCTCTGTTATTATTGATTTCATTTCATTAGAAACACCTTGGCAGTTAAGCTTGGAGTCTGGGTGGTTTACCTGTACTTCAAACTTAATTATAGTGGCTTCCTGGTTTTTGGTATGTGAAACTGGGTTGGTGCCACTATGCGTCTGTGCTGATGGCTGGGTTAAGTCAGTTACATTGATCTATTATTTTCTGGCTCTGTATTTCCCTTTTCCTGCACTCTGCTCATATCTGGCTAGCTACTTGTCAAAAGTAGAGGATCCTGAACTAGAGATCTTGTTGAGCTGAAAAAATAGAAATATTAGCAGTAGTTGAATCAACAGTCTAGGTTATGGTCAGAGAATGTCATGCTCAGATTAGTGATTTTGGAGATGGAGTGGTAAAAAGTGATGAAACTTCCAAGTTATGGGGAGTTGGTAGCTGCCATGCAATAGAAGGAGAATATCATTGGCGATGAGGTTAAGGAACTGAGAGGTCAGTATATTAGATGTGCTATATAGCACACTTTTATTAAACTAACTTCCTTTTAAATGATAATACAGATACACCCCCACACACAGCCAATATTTATTCAAAAATCATTTAGAGACAAAGTTATTGGACTGAGGTGAATACATTCTGTAGTCTGAGGCAATTCATGAGGGCTAATAATGTTCAGTAACTATTTTCTCCATATTCAGTCGTTTTACTATAATATTTCCTATCTGCATAAAGCTTTTTCAGATTGAGAATGGGATCCTTATTAGTTTTCACAGGAGACACATTTCAATGTCAGCTTTAGGACACAGCTATTCTAGGTTATTCCAAGTCCATTCTCCAAGGAATTTGAAGAACTCTCAGGATGAGTATGTTAAATTAGTTGTTGAAATAAGAAAGATGTGAGAATTTTCAGTTTTTGCCTCCCTGCTGTTTCCTTTGTCTTGGCACATTCTCAGGTTTCCTCTTCTGAAAAACATTTCCTCAAACCCTGATTCATCCTTAAGGTACCCTTTCAAACTTCCTTTTTTCATCATAATTGTATTTCTTTTTATTGTTGGAAAGATGATTTTTATTGAAATATATTAGAGGGAAAGGAGTCATAATCCTATTTAAATAACATACATATTTTGTCATTTTTGGGTATACTCTTCTCTGCTTGTATATATTTATACATTTTTTTTGCAATTTTAATCACAGACTAAGTCTAATAAGGATAGAAGTTTCATCTGCCATTGTATATCTAGTATGTGACTATCCTTTTAGGAAGGACTGCATAATTAAATGCCAAATGAATGAATGGTATATATTTTTAATTTATATTTTGATTTTTTTATTTACCATATCAAGCATTTTCTCTTTTCTTCATATTCTTTATATATTTAACAGTTGATTTATTGCTGTAATGTATCATAAATTATTAAACTCTTATCCTAGAGTTGGACATTTCAAGTTGTATACAAATTTTTATTGTTTACTGACAATTATGAAATGTAATCTTCCTGAATTCATGTACTTATTTGCTATTATTCTTTTGCTGAAACATTTTTAAAGGTTTTTTTTTTAAAGGAAAGGGCCAGCAGGAATGAAGGCAGTAGTAGGCAAGCAGACAGGAAGAGAGAGGAAGAAGCACTGTTTAAATTTATTTTTCATTTTATTCACATTGGTTGTTCCCCTGGGGCCCAGGACTCAAACCCAGGAGCCTGTGGCCTGTGTCCTTCAGAGGCAATTGACCCAACTAATACTCAACCAGGGCACAACTAATGAATCATTGTTTTAAGGTAAATTACTAGTCATGGGATTACTAGGTAAAATGGTATGAACATTTTTTTAAACATTTAATGTTCCTTTTATTTACATTACTCTATGATTTTCAGGATAATTGATTCATGCCTTAGTCAAGTTATGAGCATTTTTATTCTGTTAAGCTTATTGAAAGTGTTGTACCTTTCTTAGAGGACTTGGAATTCGACTTATGCTCTTGCCACTTCAATGAAACCTCTCTTAGAAGTCACCAGTGGCTTCCTAATTACCAAATCAACCTGTGTGTTCTAAGAACCCTTTTGACTTTTCCTGCAATATTTAATACGTATGTGCCATCCTTATCTTGAAACTTCCCTCTCTTAGCTTGAGGCTATGGCATTATTTTGTACCTCTTTATACTTCCCTGACTGATTTTCTTCCTTGAATTAATGAAATTCTCTGCAGCTATGAAAAAAGACAAAATTGTGCCTTTTATAACAACCCGCTTGAACTGGAGGTGATTATGCTAAGTGAAGTAAGCCAGAAAGAATAAGAGAAGTATAGGATGGCTTCACTCATGTGGACTATAAAGAAAGACACAGATAAATTTCAACAAAATTCACAGGATTGAAGACTGTGGCTACCAAGGGATTGGGAGCAGGGAGGAGACGAAGGAAGGAAGGAGGGAACAGGGTGGTGGTAAAGGGCACTAGAATTCTCGTGGAGGGTGTAATGTGAAATGTACAGTCTGTGGTGTGATTTCAGTATTCTGAAATGAATGTTTCAATATAAAAAATAATAGAATAACAATTTTTCTCAAAAAAACAAACAAACAGCATAAAACCAAACCCTTTCAAACTATACTTTAAGGCTCATCATGAATGCCGTTGCATTCTATAGAACGCTGTGGTTTGGTGATTGTTTTTCCCAAAATAAGTTTAATCTCTCAGTGCTTTGAATTCCCATGATGTCTATTTTGCGCTTTTCTTAGGTCTTACCTTTCTCTGCCTTTTATTTTGGTTATTAATATGTAGTATTGCTTATTAGATACTAAGTTCTTAAAGCATGAGCTATTTATTACTCATTTTTATATCTCCTGTGCTGTCTAGTATAATGCATTGAACCTGGTAGATACTCAATAAAATTTGCAGATTGAACTAAATTGCTTTTGTTCTCCTGTTTATATACTTAGTTTTATATAAATTTTCAGATTTTAAAGTCATGCTTCTAAAGTATTTAATCTCTATGCAATTTATTTCTTAGGTATCCTAGGTGTTCAAGATAAGAAAGACTATAATTTTTATCTATAGTTACAGAAGTAGATTTGTCTTAATCAAACTTTGTTTTAATTACCTAAGGATTTTTTGCTAGATCATAAAAATTTCTGATGGTAAAGAGAAGGGTATATCAAATATGATATCATACAGCTGGAATTCAGTGATCTAGTAACCTCACCTAAGAACTAGGATGGAAAAAAAGACTTTGTACAGCTAAAATATGTGTTACAAAATCCATGCATTTAAACTCATGCATTTTATATGGTAAGAGCTCTTTAAATCCTCATTCATTATTTGTTTACGTGTCATTAGACTTAAATCATGATTATCAGATTTCCTATCCAACAACTGTGGAAAGACAATTTAGAAATGTTAGAAAGGCTCAGAGAAGATCATAGGATGGAGGGACAGCTGACAGGCAGGAAGTAGTTAGGAAACCAAAAAACAGATCAAGGACTCAGAGCTATGTAGGACTAACTATATTGCTTAATCTTGAGAGCATCCGTGTGCTATAGCATAGCATGGTAATTGATGTTTATAATAATGATCCAAATTCATAAAAATGATGAAATCGTGATCAGCCACATCTTGTGGCTTATGGAAATTCGCAGTGAGTACTGTGTTTAGGTTTTTTTCCAACAGATGAAATTAAGAACGATTTGTTTGTAAAACAACACACTAGCTGGACAACTCGTATAATGTATTCCTAAGAAGTTATGGATAATCAGGGTTTCCCTGCATTCAGTGAATACTTTCCTGTTCATGTCCCTCTAACTATAAATGAAATACAGTGGTAAGGCAGCATGAGGCATTAAATCCATAAAAATGAATGTTCATTCACACTGCATTTATAACACAGGAAATATGATTATGGAACAGATGTTGACTGATTGAAACACTGTATGCTCAATCATGTTATGTTTATTTGACAAGGAATGCCATTTATTTAGCTTTGCTCATTTATTCGTAACTGTGACTTGGAATTTTATTTGGTGCTATATAGCCAAACATCTCTACACGCAAGAATGCTGAAAGAATGTGAGCTTGAATGAGATTGGGTATAAACTTGGACATATTTAGTTTGGGAAGTGCAGATTCTTTATTTTTGAAGGCTTTCAATTTTAAACCTCTTGATTTTGTTTTATTTTATTTATTTTGGGCTCCAGAAAATAGAAGCAACTTGTAGCCTGGCAGTAGTTGTTACTTTTTTAACTTTTTTTCTGAAACCTTGCATTTCCTAAAAGTCTTTTAGGAATAGAGTGAGGGAACCAAGAAAATTTTGTGAAATGGGACCTTTTACAGTAGCTGACATATTTCTGAATAATGGAGAAAATATTTAATTTCAAAGGTATTCAATACTAAACAGCTTTTATCTGAAATAAATTATTAAAATATTTTTTATTGTCCCTCGGAACCACTTAGTAAATATCTTTTGTGTTGTAACAAGATTACAGCAAATGCTTTTTCAGGGGAACATTTTTAAATGTTTTATTATCTTATTAGCTGATAATATGTGGGTCTTTATGATATAGAAACTGTATAATAAAGATTTGAATGAATAGATTTAGGACCTAAATAATTTGGAAGAATCATTTCAAATCTTGGTTTAACTATAACATCTGAACCCTCATTTTAAGTCACTTTGCAACATACTTTACAATCCCAGATACAGTGAAACATTTAAAAATTAAGACCTTAAGCAATGTATTTTAGAAATAACTTTATTTTTTAAAAATAAGTTCCTAGCACCCTCATCAAATAATTGTATGTACATTTTGCTCTCATGAGAAAAGTAGAATAGAATTTTTAATGTTTGATAATGTGGATAAAGAGTTACTAACCTTAGCATGACCTGGTGGAATAGCAGTTAGGTCAATCACCTACTAAGAAACTCGACCACATACCCCTGGGTTCGACTCTCAGGTTAGGAGAAAGCAACTAGTGTGAACAACTAAAAAAAGATAAAATAAAATGAAAAAAAGAGTTGTTAACTAAACTGAAGTCAATAAGGAAGGATGTGATATCTTGTATAAATGGGATATGTTATGCAGAACTCAAAGCTTCTTATAATTTCTATCAATAGCCTTTTGAATTTTATTAATTTATTTAAAATGATAATAAGCCCAATGCATGCTAATATAAATAGCATTTTTGATGAATAACAACTATAATTTCTACTGCTTCAACAAGAACATTCTTAAGTGAAAGAGTATTTCTTTTTCTGCAAGTTCGTGGTGGTAAATACAATGGCCACTATTATAGTTTGGTGCCCTGACTTAATCCATGTCAAGGAACCAACAGTTTTATTCACCACTACTTTTGTTTTAAATAATAGTTTTCTTGAGATACAATTTCATGTACATGTTACCCATTTAAAGTGTACAGTTCTATGATTTTTGTATATTCACAGAATTGTGCAACCATCATCACCATCAACTTTAGAGCCACAAGAAGAAACTGTATCCATAAGCAGTCACCCTCCATTTCCCTCTAACTTTCCCCTCCTTCAGTTCCTAGAAAGGATTGATCTGCTTTCTAACTCTATAGAGTGAACTATTCTGAACATTTTATAAAACACAATAATACTTTATTGTCTTTTTCACTTAGCATTTTCATTCATGTTGCAGCATACATTTCATTCTTCTTATCGTTAAATAATATTCTATTATATGAATTCTACATTTTGTTTATTCATTTATCAGTCGATCAGCATTTGGGTTTCTTCCACTTTTGGGTTATTATGAATAGTACTGCTATAACATTTGTGTACATATTTTTGTGTGAACATTTGTGTTTTTTTTTAAAGGAAAGTTGTAGGCAGGAATGAAGGCAAGTAGGCAGGTGGTCAGGGAGAGGAGGAAGCAGCATTTTATTTTATTTTTATTTAGTTCATGTTGGTTTCCCCCCTGCCACGCCCCACCCAAATGTGAACCAGGATCCTTGGGATGTATGTAGACTGCACTCCTTTGGAGTTGACTGACTAATCGTTACTTCACCAGGGCAAACCAACATTTGTTTTCAGTTCTCTGAAGTGTACATACCTAGGAGACGAATTTTGGAGTCATATAGCAACTGTTGAACTTTTTGAGGACCTGCCAGGCTTTTCCAAAGTGATTGCACTCTTTTGCATTCCCACAGACTATGTAGGAGGCTACCAATTTCTCCACATTCTTGACAATACTTACTATTATCTTATTTCATATATGTCTGAAGTGGCATTTCTAGTATAGTTTTGATTTGCTTTGATTTCGCTAAAGACTAATGATGATGAACATTTTTATATGTACTTATTATATTTCCTATGGAGATATGCCTATGTAAATCATTTGCCTATTTTGTAACTGAGTTATTTACCTTTTTATTGTTGAATTATAGGAATTCTTCATACAGTCTTGATATGAGTTCCTTATCAGATGTATACAACATATATGACTTGCAAACATTGCCTCCAATTCTGTGGGTTGTTTTTCACTTTCTTAATGGTATCTTTTGCTGCATAAGGTTTTAATTTTGACAATGTCCAACTTATCTATTTTTTCCTTTGGTTGACTGTGTTTTTGTAACATTTTAAGAAACAATTGCCTAACCTAATTTATAAGGATTTTCTTGATTATTTTATTTTAGGGATTTTATAGTTTCAGTTTTTATACTGAAGTCTGGGATTAATATTGAGTTCATTTTCCTGTATGAAGGGGTTCAACTTCTTTATTTTGCATTGTTAAAGACTTTTTTTTTACCGTTAAACTGAACCATCATGGCACCCTTGTCAAAAATGAATTGATTGTAATTGTAGAGATTTATTACAGGACTCAGTTCTATCCCATTGATCTATATGTCTATTCTTAGGTCAGTCCTGTTGATAATATGTCTGCCATATGCCAGTACTACACTATCTTAATTACTTTGTAGCTTTGTAGTTAAAATTTGAGATCAGGAATTGGAAGTTCTCTAACTTTACTTCTTTTTCAAGGTAGTTTTGACTATTCTGTACACTTTGTACAAAGTTGGTAAGGATTTTAAGATAAGCATGTCAATTTTTATAAAGATTCTGACTGGAATCTTAATAGGAGTTATGTTGAATCTGTAGATTAAGAAGTATTGTCATTTTAACAAGATAAAATCTTCCACTATGAACATAGACTATCTTCCTATTTACTTAGGACTTCTTTACTTCCTTTCAACTTTGTTTTGTAGTTTTGGGTATAAGTTTTGTACTTCTGTCAAATTTATTCCTAAGCATTTTATTGTAATATAACTGACACATAACATAGTGTACATTTAAGATGTGCAGCTGATGTTCTTATATATTTATATTTTGTGAAATGATTACAATAATCTTAGTTAACACATCTATCACCTCACATAGTTATCACTTTTTTGGTGTGTGTAATGAGAACTTTTAAAATCTACTCTCAGTAACTTTCGAATATACAGTACAGTATTGTTAACTATAGTCACAGTTCTGTACATTAGATCACCATAATTTATGTCTCACTTTTTTCTTTGGAAAAGTGCAGGTAAGAATGAAAATAAGTAGTCAGGCAGGAAGAGAGAGGAGGAAGAAACATTTTTTTATTTTATTTAGTTGTTTATCTTGGTTGTTTCCCCCACCCCTGACCCCAGGACATGAACCAGAAACTGGCTCCTTGGGATGTATGTGGAGTACCCTCTGCTGAAGGCAGCACCAGGACATGCCACCAGGATTATTCCACCAGGACACACCAATCTCACATTTTATTTATCCATTCTTCTGTGAATGGGCACTTATGTTGTTTCTTTGTCTTGGTTATTCTAAATAATTCTGCAATGAATAACACTGCAGATATATCTTCAGGATGGTGATTTCATGTTCTATGAAAAAATACCCAGAAGTGGGACTGCTGGATAATATGGTAGTTCTATTTTTAATTTCTTAAGTAACCACCATATTGTTTATAGTGGCTGCACCAATTCACATTCCCCCAGCAGTGTACAAGTGTTCCCTTTTCTCCACATCTTTACTAGCACTTGTTATCTCTCATCAAAAGATGAGATAAGTTATGCCATTCTAACAAATGTGTGACCATCTGTCATTGTGGTTTTAATTTGCACTTTCCTGATGGTTAATGATGAGTTGAGCACCTTCTCATGTGCCTTTTGGGAATTGTATATCTTCTTTGAGAAAATGTCTATTCAGGTCCTTTTCCTAATTTTTAATTGGATTATATGTTTTTGATTTATATTTGATGCTTTTGTAAATGCAGCTATTTTAAAATTTCATTTTATAGTTGTTCATTTTAAGTATAGGCATATAACAAATTTTTCTATTTGCCTTGTATCTTACAAACACTTGCTGAACTCATTTAACTCTAAAAGATTTTTATAGATTCCTTAGGATTTTTAAATATATCTCTATTTAACATTTTTTAATTAATTTTATTGACAGAATATTGTATTTTAACATTAACTAGATTTGAGGTGTACATGATAGCAAATTTATATCTGTGTATAGTATAGTAGGTTTGCCGCTATTTCCTTTTTTTCCCTTCACTATGCAATTAATCCCCTTTACCTTGTTTGCCACCCCCACTGCTCCTCCATCTTTCCCAGCACTCTCTAATTTACTTTTTTTTCACTAAAATTCTATTGTTTGATAAGTCTTCTTTTTTGAAGTCTATTATTGTTTAATTTAGTTTATACATTTGCTTTCTATGTCTACACCTCATATGAGTGATACCATACAATGTTCGTCTCTCTCCTTCTGGCTTATCTCACTGAGCATAATTCCCTCCAGGTCCATCCATGTTGCCGCAAATGGCAGGATTTCTCCTTTTTGGATGACTGCATAATATTCCATTGTGCACATATACCATATCATCTTTTTATAACATCTTGACATCTGTAGGTAGAGACAGTTTTACTTCTTCCATTCAAATATGGATGCCTATTTATTGCCTCATTTCATAGTTACAACCTCTAGTACAATATTAAGAGTAGTGAGAATGGACATATTGAGCTTGTTTTAGTCTTTCCTCATTTAGTATATTAACTTTGGTATTTCCTAGGTATCTTTTATTTAATTGAGGAAGTTCCTTCCCATTCTAATTTATTGAGTGTTTTCAGTTATGAAAGAGTATTGAATTTTGTCAATATTTTTGTGCATTTTGAGATATTCATGTTTTTCCCCTTTATTCTAATCACATGGTGTATTTCAGTAATTGATTTTCTGATGTTAAATCACATTTGGTTATAGTATATAATACTTTCTATGTTGCTGGATTCAGTTTGTTAGTATTTTCTTGGGGATTTTTATGACTGTTCGCAAGAAATATTGATCTATAGTTTTTTCTTGTCATCTCTTTGTCTGGTTTTGGTATCAGGATAATACTGACCTCATAAAGTAAGTTATCTTCCTCTTCTGTTTCATGGAGCAGTTCATGGATGATTTGATGCAAATTGTTCTTTAACTATTCTTGGAATTAAAGCAATCTGAACTTTTCTTTTTGAATAGTTTTTTAAATTACTAATTCAACCTCTTTGCTTGTTATTGTTCTATTCATAGGTTCAATTTCTTCTATCAAATTTGGCAGTTTTTTGTCTTCTCCATTTCACTTATCTAATGCATGCAATTTTGTATGCATAAAATTTTCAAAGTACTCTTTTATAATCCTTTTTATGACTGTATAGTCCGTAGTAATGTCCCCTCTTTTATTCTCAATTTTAGTAATTTGAGTCTTATTTATTTTTGCTTTATCAGTTTGACAGAAGGTTTTTCATTTTTAAAAATCTTTTCAAATGATGTAAATAGCCTATTGATAAAGAGTCAAATTGATAATTAGAAGGCAGTTAAGTAAACCTTATATTATGATCTCACTGGTAGTATGTTTTGGGTTACATAATTTTTAACATTTTTTGAGGCTAAGTTGCTTAATTTATAAAATGGTGAGGTGAAGATGAAATAACATGCAAAATCTCTAACACGATACCTATTTGTGGTAGATTTTTAGTAAATGCTCATAGCCTTTTCTTTTTGACCATTATGCTGACTCCAGTTTTACTACATTATTCTTTGGTTGACAGGTTTAATTTAATAAATTAAACATTAGAAATGACTTATCCTTTACAATCTAAAAATATTTTTCTGCATTGCCTGCCTATCATAGAACCAAAATAATAATCATTTTCACTAAGATTTAGGAGCACAACCAATTTTGAATGTTATCAAGTGAAACAGCAATACTTTAATATTAATCATAAATGAATAATATTAATCAGATATGAATCTAAAAGAACAACTGATAACATATATAAAATTATTATGTTATGTATTATTTTCCTCTCTCATCTTGGGAGTAATTTAACTTTTCATCAAATATCTAGAGATAATTTATCTGGTCTTAAAGGGAAGCACCATATCTAGAGAAAGTTTAACATTTCTAAGAGATAATTATGACCCTTTAACTTTATGAGAATTTAGCACTGTTATATACATAAGGAACAAGCAGCTCTAAAAAGTTATGAAAACTCCTTTTAAATTGTGTTATATAATTCAGGTAATATACAATTTATTTTGATCCAATTTTAAATTTTATTAGAAGTTTCTGTATCTTGTTACTAGGATTTATACTCTCTCCTGAGTATCCTTTTGCCTCATCTCCTCCATAGGCATGCACACTTAGTGCGGCTGATAAATTGGGGGGAATAACATTTTTCTTAGAAATTCCAAGTCAAGGATGAGTGATTCCTCTTTGGAAATGAGAAGTGAATGTTACTGTCACATGAATGAACTCAGTGTTTGACCCATATATTTCCCATCCTTTGAAAATGAGGAAAATTTAATAGTGCCTCACTTCAGATGTGTCTGAATAGCTGTTGTAACATGTATCTCCATGAGCTCCATGTTCGATTTACCTTATGGATGATTTACATAAGTGAAATTACAGAGGGGGATTATGGTTAGGTTGTGATATGATCTCTGTAGCCCAACCTGACACAGGTAGATTACCAAACATCATTATTATAATACTGATCATAAGAATGCATTCCATTCTCTCAGAGTCCATGTCCATAGAGTTCCCAGAGGTAACCTCTCATCTCAGTAGGTTCCCAATCAGAAGATATGTTCGTTTGTTTGTTTCCCACTCTTGTTGGATATAGTTAAAAGCGCCTGATGGATAAGAATTCATTCTTAAAAGACCTGCCCTAGCCATCTCCTGTACTTAGGCTATAAAGTGATCTTGAACAAATTATTCAACTTCTCTGAGCTTCAATTTTCTCTCTTTGAAACTATTTTAAGGTAACTTTTATTAACAAAATAAATAAACCTATATGTGTAGGTTCACCATTCATCAAATATATGACAACACACTAGGGTCACCACCAAATTGGCAGAAGTCCTTTATCACTGTCCATTGGATACCCACCAACACTTGCTCCCCTGCCTGACCCCCTTTCCCACTGGAAACCTTAGATCTGCTTTCAATGTCCAAGAGTTTGTTCTGTTTTGTCTGTTCATTGGCTTTATTTCTTTATATTGCACATATGAGTATGTTTTGCTCCTTCTGACTTATTTCACTTAGCGTAATCCTCTCTAGTTCCATCTGTGTTGTTGCAAATGACAGAATTTCCTATTTTTCAGGGCCGTGTAGTATTTTATTATGTATATATACCACATCTTCTTTATCCACTAATCTGACAATGGGCACTTAGTTTCTTATTATTGGCTACTGTAAATTATGCTTCAATAACCATGGGATGTATATATCTCTGCCAATTGGTGTTTTGTTTTTCAGAAGTGGGATGATAGAATCCTATGGGATTTCCATTCTGTGAGCCCCAATTTTTCTGTGTATTAAATACCAGTGGTGATAACAGGGTGAATTTTTAGTTTTAATATAATGTATATAAAGTGTTTAACACAGTACCTACCTCATTGTAAGGGATATTTGTAAAAAAAATAATTTACTTATTATGACCACCTGGGTAATGCAATAGGCCCATTAAAGCTTTCTTTGACTGTATTTAATTTTGGATTTTGGACTTTTTGAACTTAAATCTGGTTTAACTTTTAAGATGGTACAAACTAAGTTACAACTGGTAACAAACCATTCTTGATTGTTGCTGCTAGCTCTGCCATTTCTGGTCTCCTTTTATTTGGAGTTATGTTCAGCCCATGCCAGTGTTAATTTATATATCACTACCAGGTCTTAGTGTCCCAGGCAGTGTTCATTATTTGTCTGGAATGGATTAGGATCTCAACCCAGACAAATGGTATTTTACTACAACAAGTATACCTAGTTGGCTAACACATTGTTGTAATGGCAAGAAATGAATCCCAGTAGATAAAGACACTCACATTATGAAAGACGGGAGGTAATTACATTTGCTTTGGTGATATTACCAAAGTATGTTTATGAACCCATTGGCTCATAACCCATTGAAAAGCACTTTAAAAGTTATCTGGTCTCATTCAGTGATGATAGCAGATATTAATTAAGTTTTAATTGTATACAGGCACAGTGATAAATGGTTACCTGTATCATTTCATTTGATTATCACAACAACTCCTAGAAGTTATTGTTATTGTTATCTGTATTTTTGGAAATGAAGAAACAGACTGGTCTCTGTTTATGTAGCTAAGAATTGACAGGTAGGTCTAGGTCAAACTCGTCTGATTCCAGACCTACATTCCTCAGTACACTATATAGTGACTCTCCTATACTGAAAGCATCCCTTCTAGAATATTCCTGAGAGATTATTCTGTATTCTATTTGAATATCTTCAAGGAAGATCAATTTACTATTCTCTTGAGGCAGCTCTTTCCATTCTTGACAAATTTAGTGACGTTGAGATAAAATCTGATTCTTTATAACAACAAAAATATGAACTGTTAGAGTCAGAGGGACTTAGAAGATTATCTAATGTATTTCTTCATTTTACAGATAAGAAATTTCAACCTAATTAAGGCAAGTGAAAAATATCACAAAGGGCTTCTAGAAAATTTGCCCTCTGGAGACTGACAAAATAACTGCTATGTTATTCAGATCAGTACTTATAATATTTGAGGTAGCTTTTATAATTTCTCTTAATTTTATTTTTATGACAAACACCCCCTGTTTTTTTAGTCCTTCCTTGTATAAATTATTTTCAGACTTTTAAAAAATCATCTTCTAAACTCTGCTTAGGACCTACTATCAGTTGTTTATTTCCTCCTTTAAAATGGAGCTCACAGAACTGGACCTCATACTCCATTATGGAGATTATTTGTCCAGCCCAGAGTATAATACAATTGTGCCTTCCTTAAATCCAGTCACTATACTTTTACTAATATAGACTAAGATCACTATAGAATTTTCTTGTGAGCAGCTATGCCATGAACTTGTGGTCAGGTCAAAGGAACTATTTTTGAGACAAGACTAATTTCTGAAATCATGGTTCTGAACAGATTCAAAAACTTTTTTATCTGAATTTTTGCATGCTATTTCATCAGTAATCTGTTTGCTTAGAGACTGCAATAATGGAAACATGAAATGGCATCTATAATTGTGTATTGGATATTTTATTTTTATACCTGTTACCTACATTTCATTGGATAATTTATAAGTACCAACATTTTCCTCATTTGCTGTTCAGATCTTATTTAGATGTACTTATCTTTTAGGCATTTGACTTTGAATAGAATTGTAAACCTAATCTTTATCTGAAACCTATGTGATGAAAGATGTTCTTTCCCAAGCAAAACTAATGATACCCCTGGGTTAAATGAAATTAGCCTAAATAAAAACCAAGAGTATGTTGCCTCCTAACTGTTGTTCTCTGTCTCTGCTCTCTAGGAGGAAAGGTGACCACAAGATAGCCAATGAAAAGCTACAGGACTCAGAACAGCTGACTTACAGCTGAACTGAATGATATTGTTAAAAGAAAAAGAAATTGCAGAATGAAAACTGAGAGAGTCAGTTTTTACTAGTTAGGTTCCAGATTTTTAATGAAATATCTTGAAGAATAGGAGGGAACTCTTAAGGATTGAACTTCTTTTTACTACACTTCAGATGATAATAGAATTATTTTGTTGCATTAATATTTTAAGATAAAAATGCTTGCTGTATGATGTAGCATATAGGACTATGATTTGCAAATATTTAAGGTTTTTTGAAGGAACTTTGAAAACATTTCTCTCTAAACTGCACGCTATGCCTCAATTTTCTTGTCTATAAAATGAGGATAAGAGCACATTTTTAGAATGCTCCCAACAGAAAATCCTCTGTCTCTTCAATTAACTTATCTGATACTTTAAACTGCTCTCAAGGCATCAGGTATAAATTATGTAAATTTAGATACATGTGTGTGTGTTTTATGTGGCCTACTAACCTGGATGTTGGTGCTAGTTGTTTTCATCTTTATTTTACCTCAGTTCCATGTCTACTGCTTTTTAATACACTTCAATATGTATTATAATAATTTTAGTGGACTTCCTTAAATCAAGATTTTTGTCTCATATTTTTCTGATAATAAGTGAGAATTTATGTAGGCATGTGGAGCAGCATGAACAAGACCGTAAGTAGAAAAATGAAAAAGAAGAGAACAAAATAAGTGTACTTGACATAAGATAAGAGCCAGGTTTGGGGGCACAGAATGAATAAAACATTATATGAATAGTTTAAACTGTAAGCAGAAAAGCATCAATGACTCTTTCAAGAAGTCTGACAGAGAGGTCTCAGTGACATTACTCTTCATTATAAATGAACATTGACTTGATTAGGCAAGGTCACTATTGGAGAGGAGCAGTGAGAAGTCAGTCATCAATGTGAGTAGTTAAGTCACAGTTTTTTTTTTAACTCTAATAATTTATGTTAGTTCTTCAGTGCTATGATTATAGAGGACTGTAAGAAAAGCATGTATTTTGGAGTCAAACAACTTGGCTCTGCCACTTAATAGCTGCATGAACTTGGCTGAATTAATTTACTTTTGTTTAGGTTCTGTTTCCCCTTCTATAAAATGAGTTTTATGGTATCTATAGCAGAAGATTGTTGTAGAGATCAGATGAGGAAGTGTGTGTCTGTGTAACAGTGTGAGCATTCAGTAAGCATCAGTTGTTGCTAGTTGTATCTTCATGAGGTTTATTCATAGTGGGGAAGATGTAAATGTGTGATAGAGTAGGCTGCTATGACCCAGAAGTACTATGTCAGAGAGTTGGGTAACACGGAAGAAGATAAAGTTTAACTCAGATGAATTAGGTGGAATTACTAATATTACTCTTCATGATATATATTTAGCGCTTAATTTATAAAGTATATTCAGTGCAGTATGTCATTTGGCTTGTACTTCACTTCAACCCACCTAAACCAGCCTTTTGGAGCTCTAATTGATTTTTGCATTTGTGTGGAAGAGCTGTTGCTTAATCAGGATAATTAAGTAACCAGAGAAAACAGAGTAGTAATTGTCAAACCTATCCCCTTTCTCACTTCCCTAATCCTTTTGTTTGGAAGAGGGTGACCTTAATCAATTTGCTACCTGGAAGATATAATAAGCACATTAACTTCTCTCTTGCTCCCATTTTTGTCACTAAAACACAACCTTTACTCTTCTGAGCAGCACATAAATGGAGCAATGTTTCAGAGTTTATACATGGAGTATAGTCTTTGAGGTATGGATTAAAACTTCAGTGAAACCACAAGAAAGTAATCAGGAGCATAACTGAGCAGGTGGAACAAATTTGTTAAATCTGTTTTGGGAGAACAATAGCTGGTTTTAAAACAAGTCAGCTTCAGGTTCGCTATTCTATGACTAGGGTGGGAATAAGGGAAGAGAATGCATAGGTTTTCAGGAGATGTCTGAGTGCTGGCTCTATTATGGCTGATTCCAACAGGGAATAGAGAAACCTCTTACTAGTTGATAGAAAAATTGGGAAACTTGTCATTAGCTCTACTGTGATACAGATGTGACTTCAAAGAATACATTGACTTCATCTTGTGTGTTATGGTAGATGGCAATATTTCAAACTATCACAAAACAAGGAATTTGGGAGATTAAAGTCTAACATGTACTACATAGTTAGACATAATTTCTATTAAATATTGATTTTTTCTTAAGGCAGAACTGGACAGATACAGCATTCTTGTTTGAAATGATTATTTTTCCCTTTCTCTAAGCAGAGACTAAAATTATCAGAGAATTTCTAGTTTAGAATGGACATAAAGGACATCTAACTCAATACTTTACCTGTGAATCACCTTTACATTAACTCTACCAAGTAATCATCATCCTAGATTTGAAATGTGTTAGTAATGAATAATTTTGCCTCACTACAAACAGTCCAAATCACTTATAGGCTGACCTAGTTGTTTTTAAGTCTCTCTTTTTTTTAATACTGAAGTCAGAAAACTTGTGCCTCCCTTCTATAAAATCATAAACTCTCTCTCACTATACAGTCATTCAAATGAAAAGCAGAAATGACCATGTTAGCCTGAATTGTTTCCTTTTACTCCAAGCTAAATGTATTGTAGTTTACTTTGTTACTTTGTTGCAGTTTCCACATTGTGTCTTGTCTACAAGCAAGAATGAAGGGAGTAGGCAGACTGATAGGAAGAGAGAGGAAGAAGTAATTTTTTTTTTTTACTCAGTTCATCACTGGCTGTGTGTTCATAATTTTGAGGCTGTATTTTCACATATACTCTGAGTTGTGAACCCCTTGAGACTATGGGTCATATCTTATATTTAAATGTGTCTTATATGTAACAAGTATTGGAATAAGAGAAATATGGTATTAAAGTTCTTCACTATCTAGGCTACTCTCTGTTTTCTGGTTTATTCTTCATTTAAAAAAATACTGAATGCCTCTGATGGTAGGTGTGGTGTGAAATATAGACTGAGATGCAATTTCAATATCCTAAATGGAATTTGGCATTTTGAACTAACTAAATAGTAAATATTACTCTAAATAATTTCCTGAATGCTTTTTCTGTTAGATACTGTACCAGCATTTAACAATGAAAATAGCAGATATGGTTCCTGACTTAATGGAGCTTAGAATCTAGTATAAGATACAGACAAGGGAGTGGAAAGTACAAAACAAGGTGATAAGGCTATAATACAGTAAAGATGGAACACATAGGTTCATCCAAAAAGGCTTTTTGGAATCTGAGAATTTTAATAGGAGATGGCTTTTGTTAAAACAAAACAAAACAAAATGTTCTGGATGTGGTCTGACAAAACCTGATGACGACATCCTTCATCTGGATATGTCTGTTATTTTAGTTTAAGGTGATCTTAACCTTTATAGTGCCACTGTATTACTGTTCATTCATTCAATATAATTTTATTGAACATTCACCTTGCATGATGAACTGATAGAAGTGGGCTAAAATAGTGACTAGAGGAAGAGTAACTATGAAGCTAATAATGGCTAAAGGCTCCTCATTTGCAAGGGCCCCTTCTAAGACCCTTTAACTAATTTTGTATTTGTAATTTTGTTTTATCTTTGTTGTAATTTGTATATACTTTATGTCCAACAAAACCTGCATATGCTTACGGCTAGAAAGAAAAAAAAGCTCCTATTCTCTGCTTTCATTCTGTTGGTGGCAGAAGGGGAAGAACAGATAACAAATTCATAAACAATAGATCTATAATATGTCAGGTGGAAGTAAACAGAAGAAAATTAAAGCAAGGAGAGTAAAGGGATAAAGAGAATAACTCTGTTGAAGTTAGGAGTTGCTGTCTCATTTACATGGTCAGATAAGTTCCCTCTGGTAAAGCAGGACCTGGAAGAAATGAAGGAGAAAGCCATGTAGAATAATGGAAGCATAACAAACCAGCTAGAAAATAGGATATGTCAACATCCTGAGTCTTATATATTTGAAAAATGGCAAAGAAGCCAGTGTAGTGGGAGCAGTGGTAAGAAATGAATCTGAGATAGTATTGATTCATTAACCTTTCTGTCAATTCAAAATTTTTGCATATGCTGCTTTGTTTATATATGTAATTTTAGATTTTTGTGAAGCTCTTTTCATTGATTCTTATCAGATTTCATTGTGTTGCTTTATTACCAGTATAGTCTGTTAATTCCCAATTCTGACCATCCAAATGTTAGCTTCCCATCTGTGCTTCAGGCCATCTATATATTAAATCAACATGCTTTTTATTTGGAATTCAAAATTTATTGCTACTTCATTTATTTATAATAGTATATGTTTATTAGGAGAATTATTCACATCTCAGTCAATGTGTATATCACACCATACCCAAGACAATCTAGTACCCATTACCACTATCGGGTTTACTCTTTCAGCCCTCGGTTCCATCCCCTGTCCATACACCCCTCAACATGGTAACTTCAGCCTTGAATCAGAGACCTGAGAGCTTTGTTGGTTTGTACATTTTGTTTCTTTATATTCAACATATGAAGTAAGCCATCTGATAGTTTTCTTTTTCTTTCTGGTTTATTTCACTAAGTATAATTACCTTATTAAGTTCCATCCAAGTTGCTGCAAGAGGCACAATTTCATCTTTTTTTAAATAGTTGTGTAGAGTTCATTGAGTATAAATAATGCATCACCGTTATCTTTTATCTAGTCACTTGTTGGTGGACATTTAGGTTGTTTCCTTGTCTTGGATATTGTGAATTGTGCTGCTATGAACACAGGAGTGCATGAATCTTTTCTAATTAGTACTTTTATATTGTTCAGATATATATCTAAAAGAGGGATTGCTGGAATAAATGATAATTCCATTTGATTTAGAAGTCTCCATACTGTTTTCTATAGAGGTTACATTAATTAACATTCCCACCAATAGTATAAGAGAGTTCCCTTTTCTCCATACCTTCTCCAACTTTGTGGCTCTAATCTTTTTGATAAAGGCCATTTTCACAAGTGTGGGTTGATTTGCATTTCCCTGATGATAAGTGATGTAGAATATTTTCTTTCGTATGTCTGTAGGTCATTAGTGTTTCTATCTGGAAAAATGTCTATTCAGGTCTTCTGCTCATTTTTGACTGGCTGTTTGCTTTTTTGTTTTTGAGTTGTACAGACTCTTTATTAGTATTTTATTGCAGTGAATTTGTTTTTATAAATTAAAATAAACTCATGTGTAGGTTCACTGTAATTGCAATTTCCTCATTCCTTAGATGTATGTCAACACCCCTGCCCTTGACCATATCACTAAGTGTTCTTTGCCACCGCTTGCTGTCCCAGCACCCCCTACCCGTGTTCCATTCACTCTTGGTAACCTCAGATCTATTACAAATGTCCTAGGGTTGGTTTTCTTTCATCTGTTCCTTTGTTTTGTCTATTCATATTCCACCAGTGAAATCATCTGGTATCTACCTTTCTTCTTTTGGCTTATTTCATTAGCTTAATCCTCTCTGGGTCCATCCTTGTTGATTCAAATAACAGGATTTCAACTCTTCTAAGAGCTGTGTGGTACTCCATTGTGTGTGTGTATGTGCATGCACACATGCACATACACACACATATATATATGTATATATAAAATTCATCTTTATCCATTCATCTGATGCTGGGTACTTAGGTTTTTCCAGTTCTTAGCTATTGTGAATAAGATTGCAATAAACATGGAGTGTATAAATCTCCACGAGTTAGTGTTTTGTATCTTTCAGGTAAATACCCAAAAGTGGGATGGCAGGGAAATATGGGATTCCCATATTCAACTTTTTGAGGAATCCCATACACTTTTTTAGTGATGTCGACTCTTCTCAACAATGAGCAGGGGATGTCTTTCCATCTCTTTGTGTTCTCTTACATTTCTTTTAAGAAGGACTTGTAGTTTTCATTGTACAGGTATTTCACCTCCTTTGTTAAGTAAACTCCAAGATATTTTATTCTTTTTACTTCTATTTTAAATGGTATGGTTTTCTTGTTTTACTTTTCTTCTAGCATGTTGTTAGTGTATAAGAATGCAACATTTTGTGCATTAATTTTTGTAGCCTGACACTTTGCTGTATTGTGCTGATTAGTTCTAGTAGTTTTTGACAGTTTTAGGGTCATTTTTAAATAATGATTATTTTACTTCCTCCTTTCCAGTTTGGATTCCTTTTATTTCATTTCTTTTTCTTGCCTAATTGCTCTAATACCTCCAATACTATATTAAATAGCAGTGGTGAGAGTGGACAGCCTTGCCTTGTTCCTGACCTTAGAGGAAATGCTTTCAATTTCTCACCATTGACTATCATGTTGACTGTGGGTTTGTTGTATATGGCCTTTATTATATTGAGGTATGTACCTTCTATCCCCATTTTATGTAGCATTACTTTTTAACATAAATGGGTGTTGAATCTTATCAAAATTTTCTCTGCATCTATTGATATGATCATGTGATTTTTCTCCTTGTACTTGTTAATATGGTGTATTACATATATTGAATCATCCATGCATCCCTGGGATAAATCACACTTGGTTGTGATGGATGATCCTTTTGATACATTGTTGGATTCAGTTTGATAACATTTTCATGGGAATTTTTGCATCTGTATTCATTAGAGATATTGGTCTGTAATTTTCATTCTTGGTGACATCTCTCTAGCTTTGGTTGTCAGTGTTATAATAGCCTCATAGAAAGTGTTTTGAACTGTTACCTATTCAATATTTTGAAAGAATTTGGGAAGAATAGATACTCTTCTCTGAAGATTTAGTAAAAATCATTAGAAAAGTCATCTGGTTCTGGATGCTTGTTTTTAGGGAAACTTTTTGATTACTTCTTCAGTTTCCTTTCTTATGATTATTCTGTTCAGGTATTCCAATTTTTCAGGTTCTTTGTTGTTAGACTGTATTTTCTAATAATCTGTGCTTGTCCTTGTGGTTGTCCACTTTATTGGCATAGAGCTGGTCATAGTGATCTCTTAGCATGTTTCAAATTTCTGTGGTATCTGTTTTAACTTCTCCCATTTCATTTCTGATTCTAGTGGTGAAAGTTTTCTCTTTTTTTTCTCTGTGAGTCTAGCCAATAGCTTGTCAATTTTGTTTATTTTTTCAAATATTCAAGTTTTGGTTTCATTGATCTTCTGGATTGACTTTTTGTTTTCTATTTCATTTATTTATGCTTGAATTTTTATTATTTCCTTTCTTCTACAGACTTTTGGCTTTAATTGTTCTTTCTCTAGTTCCTTTAAATGTGGAGCTAGATAATTTGTGATTTTTCTTGTTTATCTTGAGGTTCCTTGCATTGCAATGAACTTACCTCTTTTGCTGCATCCCATAGATTCTGGTAGCTTGTGTCTTCATTCTCATTTGTCTCTAAGAATGTTTTAAGTCTCTCTTTTATTTCCTCTTTTACCCGAGTAATTCAGAAGCATATTGTTTGTCTCCAATTAATTTGGGGTCTTCTAACTCTCTTTTTGTGATTGATTTCTGGTTTTAAACCATTCAGGTCAGAAAACATGTTTGATAACTGCAGTCTTCGTAAATTTTTTGAGACATGTTTTGTATCCCAACATATGATCTATCCTTGAGAAAGTTCCATGCACACTTGAGAAGCAGTGAATTTTGTAGTCATTGAATGAAGTGTTCAGTATATGTCTATTAGACCTAACTGTTCCATGTTGTCATTTAATGCTTCTGTTTCCCTGTTAATTTTCTGTCTGCTTGATCTGTCCATTGATCTAAGTGGAATGTTGAAGTCTCCTGCTATTATTGTGTTTCCGTTGATGCCTCTCATCAGTTTTAATAGTACTTGCTTAATATATTTTGCTGCACCTTCATTTGGTGCATATATGTTAATAATTATTATGTCTTCTTGCTGTATTTACCCCTTAATCATTATATACTGTCCATCTTTGTCTTTTGCTATGATATTTATTTGGAAGTTTGTTTCATCTAATATAAGAATAGCTGTTCCTGCTATTGTTGTTTGGCATGCAACTGTAGGATTGTTTTCCAAACATTGACTTTGTTTGTCTTTTGAAAGGTGTATTTCCTGAATGCATCAGAAGGATGGGTTATGTTTTTTAATTCATTTAGCCACTTGCGTCACTTGACTGGTGAATTCAGTCCATTAACATTATGAGTGATTATTGATATGTAATTGTTTATTTCCATTTTATAATTGCTCTTCTGGGTGTTGTTACAGACCATGCTTTTTTTTCTTTTCTTTCTCAGGTGGATTGAGTGATTGTTTTCCTTTTCTGTTTTATTCTTTGCTTTTTTTTCCAAAGGTGTGTTTTGAGGTTACCCTGAGCTTGGCATTAAGAGGTCTATGTTTGTTTTCTTTTTTCTATTTGAAAGTAGATTAGTCTTACACACATTCTAGCCATCTACATTTTATTCTCCCCTCCTGTTCCCCACTTTTTATACTTTTCTCTCACTGCTTTTAAGTGGGAGTTCTTTATACTTTATAAAGCTTCCTTTGGTACTTTTTTGTAGAGTTAGTTTTGTGGTTAGGAATTCCTTTAACTTTTGTTTATGGAAAAGCTTTTTTATCATTCCTTCAGATTTATTGCAGGGTGTCATATATTAGGATAAAATTATTTCTCTCAGCACTTTGAATTATTTCATGCCTTTTTCTACTAGCCTGTAGAGTTTCAGTTGAAAAAATCTGCTAACAATCTTATGGGAACTCCTCGCTATGTGACTCCTTTTTCTATAGGTGCTTTTAAGATTCTTAATCTTTCATTTCTGACATTTTGATACAATGTGTCTAGGTGTAGGTCTCTTTGGGTTCCTTTTGTTTGGAACTCTTTGGACTTCCTGAGTCTGGAGGTTTGCTTCATTCCTCAGGTTAGGGAATATCTCAGTTATTATTGCTTCAAATATAAATTCTGCCCTTTTTTATTCTCTTCTTCTGGGATCCCTATTATGTGAATGTTGTTCCTTTTGGTGTCCCATATGTTGCGAGTATTTTATTCATTTCTTTTCATTCATTTTTCTCTTGCTGGTTTCCTTGAATGCATTCCTCTGCTCTATCTTCTAGCTCACTGATTCTATTGGAGGCTTCATCCATACTACTCTGGAGTCCCTCTTTTGAATGCTTTAGTTGAACTATTCTGTTCATCTCTTTGTTATCTTACTTCATTATCTTTTTGTTGTTCCTTTCTTTCTCCTCTGTTTTTTTTTTCTTGATTTTCATGAATATGTTTATTACTATTGCCCTAAATTCCTCCTCAGGTAGTTTACACATGTCTGTTTTATTCAGATTTTCCCTGGAGTTTTAACTGTATCCATCGTTTCACGTATATATCCGTGTCTTCTTTCTGTTTGGTATTCTGCTTATGTTTTTGTGCCTTAGGTTTCCCTGCAGTGATGGTTTTGTGTAGGGTATCAACTTGCACCGAGTGAATCCTGGATCTTGGCTTGAACACTGGAATTTCTTTGGTAGTGTGACATCACCGCTGGTTGATTTGTTGAAGTTCTTAGGTGGGCCCTGCATTGGAATCCACGAGGTCAGCCTATGAAGTTAGACTTTGTGTGGGCCATGCCATGCTTTCTCCAGTGTCCCAATTCTAAACAGTAATGGCCACCTTTTTGCTGACCACAATCTCCAACTGGGGTGCATTTCTGCCTCTACCCATATGGTGATGCTCTGGGTAGCTGTTGAAACTTCTTCCTTTTTGGGAGACTCTCTTTTTCCTTTATGCCTGGGGGGCGGGATTTTTGGTAGGTGAATTGCCTGTCTCCAGAGCAATATGTTGGGAACGGGTGGGTGTGGGTGATTTCCTTAGTTGCCTTCTGGTTTTGGTGGCACCCTGTGTAATTTTCATTCTCCTCAGACCAATGGGACACTGGTTCTCCTTTTTCCATGTGTCGAGTTACACTCCCCCGGCTCCATGTCCTGGTCCTTCTGGATGGGCTCTCTGCTGCTTTTGGAACTATTCCTGGGTGTCCTGCTTCCTTTCAAGCCTCCAACCCTTCTGTCTCTTTTTTCCCTTAAGACTTGAATTCCTGAATCTGTGATACAACTCTGAACTCCGATACCTTTGCGTACCCTTGTGGTGGTCATTTCTGACTCTGTCTCTCCAGCCTCCAGGTCTTCTCTTTCATCATATGTGTGTCTGAAAAATAGATGATTTTCAGTTGTTCCATGGGTAGGAGATCTGGCACATCCTACCAGGTCACCATGATTGCTATTCCTGAATTTCTTAATGTATTTTGGAGATTAACCTCTTGTCTAATGAATGATGTAGAAATATATTCTCCCATTTAGCAGGGTTTTTTTTTTCATTTTAGTGATTATTTCATTGTATGGAAGCTTTGTAGTTTGTTGGAGTCTCATTTGTTTAACTTTGATTTTGATTCCTTTGCAGTTAGTGCTACTTCTCCAAAGACTTCTCTGAAGTTGATGTCATGAAACATTGCCTTTTTCTTTTCTGTATTTTATAATTTAGGTCTTACATCCAAAATTAATTCATTTGGAATTGATTTATGTGTATAGCTTTATTAAGTAATCTAGTTTCAGTTTTTACAGATGGCTATCCAATTTTCTCAAAACCATTTGTTGAAGAGACTTTATTTCCTCTGTTGCGTACTCTTGGTTATTTTTTGTGTATCTGGGCTCTCAATTTTATTCCATTTATCTCTGTTTTTCTTCCAGTACCACACTGTTCTGATGAAAGTCTTTCTGTAGTATAGTTTGAGGTTAGGAAGCATGACTCCTCCATTTTTCTTAGGATAACTTTGGATATTTGAAGTCTTTTCTTGTTCCATATAAATTTCAGTGTTGTCAATTTTTTTTAAAACTGTCACTGGACTTTTAACAGAGAATGTCCTTAATCTACATTGCTTTGAGTCAGATAACCAGTTTAACTATGCCAATTCTTCCAATCCATGAGCTTGGAGTATCTTTTCATCTCTTTATTTCTTCTATTTCTCATGGCAGTGTCTTGTAATTTTTAGTATACAGGTCTTTCACTTCCTTTGTTGAATTTGTTTCCACATATTTTATCCTTTTGATGTATTATGAATGCTATTGTTTTCTTGGTTTCTCTTTCCTAATTCATTATTTTTATATAGACATATCACAGATTTTTGTGTCTTGATTTTATATGCTGTCACTTTAATGTATTCATTTAGTAGTTTTTCTACTGTATTCTTTAGTGTTTTCTAGGTATAATATGTCATCTGCAAATAGTGATAAATTTGTTTCTTCCATTCCATGGATTCCTTTAATGTATTTTTATTACCTAATTACTCTGGCTAGGACATCCATAACAGTAATGAACAGTAGTAGTGAATGTGGGCATCCTTATCTTTTTTAGATCTTAATGGAAAAGTTTTGTTTTTCACCACTGAGTATGATTAGCTATTGGTTTGTCATATTTGACTTTTAGTTTGTTGAGGTATATACCTTTCATTTCCATTTCAGTGGGAGTTTTATCATGCATGAATTTTGTCAAAAGCTTTTTCTTCATCTATTAATGTAATTATATGATTTTTGTTTTTCCCTTTGTTGATGTATGTGATATATTGCGTTGATCTATTTGCATATGTTTAACCATGCTTGCATCCCTGGAATAAATTCTACTTTTCCATGATGTATACTTCTTTTAATGTGTTGTTTAATTTGATTTGCCTAGATCATGTTGAAGATTTTTGCATCTATGCTCATCAGTGATATAAGTGTATGCTTTTCTTTTTTGATATTGTTTTAGAATCAGGGTATTGATGGCTTCATAAAATGTATTTGGGAGTGTTTCCTTCTCTTTGATTTTGTGGTAGAGTTTAAGAAGGATAAGTATTAGAATTTATTTCAATGTAAAATTTGATAGAATTCACTAATGAAACCATCTGGTCCTGGGCTTTTGGTTTTTGGGAGACTTTTGATTACTGTTTCAGTTTTTATGCTTATAATTGATCTGTTCATATTATCTATTTCTTTTTTGGGAAAGTTTTAGGACTCTAGAAATCTTTCTATTCAGTATTCATAAATTTACAGGCATATCCCAGTACTCTCTTATAAGCTTTTGCATTTTTGCAGTCTAGTATAATCTCACATCTTTCATTTCTGATTCTTCTTTATCTTCATGAGTCTAGCTAGAATTTCATCAGTTTTGTTTATCTATTCAAATAACCCTCTCAGTTTCATTGATATTTTATATAATCTTTTTGTTAAAATTGTATTTATTTCCACTCTAATTTTTTATTATTACCTTTCTTCAGACTTTTGACTTTAATTGTTCTTCTCTTTCTAGTTTCTTTAGATACTAGGTTAGATAATTAATTTGACACATTTTTATATTTTGATGTGGGCCAGCATTGTAGTAAACCTGCCCTTTAGTACTATTTTTACTGCACTCCATATGTTCTGTTAGCTCATATCTTAATTTTCTTTGTTTTTTTTAATTTCACCTTTAATTTCCTCATTCACCCTGGAGTTATTCAGAACATTTTGTTTTATCTTCACATGTTTGGTATTCTTCCAGTTTTTTTTCTTCTGGCTGATTTCTCACTTCATGCCTTTGTGATTGGAAAAGATATCTTATATTATTTAGAATTTGACCATTTAGTATTTGTCTCTGGACTGTTGATTGGCATTTAATTGTAAATTAATAGACAGGATGTGACCTCTTGAATGGTTACCAATTGTCTCACATCTGTTGGAGCACATTGATTTTGATCTCTCAATAAAGTCACAAAATACTTTAAATATGACCATAAAGTAATTCATTTGAATCAGATTAAAATATAATTCTCATAAAGTAAGCTATCATTTATATCAAAAAGGAAGAATGGAAGTAATGAAGACAGGAAAGAAGGAAAAAGGAAGTAAGGGAAAGAGAGTGGAGTTTTTTCTTAATGAATTCATACAGCTTCTGATGTTTACTCCTTCCTCTTAAAATCTGTCTCCAAAATTTTAGAAATGTTTTATTTTTATTGTGGTAAGAACACTTATGATCTCCCCTCTTAAGTGGTTTTTAAGGATGCAGTGTTGTATTATTATCTATAGACACAAAGTTGTACAGCAGATACCTAGATCCTATTCATATTGCCTAAATTAAGTGTTATACTCCTCCTTTCCATCTGCATTTAGCCCCTGGCAACCACCATTAAATTCTTTGCTTTCACAAGTTTGCTTAGTATTTTTAATTGAAATTGTTATTGAGATAATTATAGATTAACATGTAATTATAAGAAATAATACAGAGAGAAACCTTGTACCCTTAACCATTACTCCAACAGTAACATTTTATTGAACTATAGTATAATATCATAATGAGGATATTGACATCAATACATTTCCCATATCATTAAGATTTCCTAGATCTGCTTGTACTCATGTGTATATGTGTTATTTAGTTTTATACAATTTTATCACCTCTGTAGGTTTGTGTATTTACTACCTCAGTCAAAATACAGAATAGTTCTAACACCACAAGGGTTTCTTGTATTGTCTTTTCATAAATACACCTCCCTCCCTCTTATACACACCCCAGATCTAACCTCTTGCAGCTATTAGTAAGTCCTATATTTCTAAAATTGGTTCATTTATAACATGCTATATAAATAGAATCATACAGTATGTAAACATTGGGTATTTACTTTTTTCATTCAGCAAAGCCCACTAAAGGTTCATGTAAATTGTTGTGTATCATAACAGTCTATTCTTACTGCTTAAGATTCCGTGGTATAGATATACCAGTTTGTTTAACCAAACACTTGTTAAAGGACAGCAAGGTTGATTCCAGTTTTTGGCCATTGCAAGTAAAACTGTTATGAACATTCATATACAGATATTTTTATGAATGTGTTTTCATTCTGGGATTTCTGGCATTTCTGGGATAAATGCTCAGGAGTGCAGTTGCTAGATGATATGGCAATTTTACATTTGGTTTTAAAATAAACTTCCAAACTGTTTTCAGTGGTTGTACTATTTTGCATTCCTACCAGAAAAGTATGTGTTATCTGTTTAAACACATCTTTGCAAACATAGCTTAGTGGCCAATGATACTGAACATATTTCATGTACTTATCTGCCATCTCTACATCCTCTTTGGTTAAATATCTCTCTTCATGTCTTTGTCCATTATCTAATAAGAAAAATTTTGTTTGCTATTTATTTTCGAGTTGTCTTTATATATTTAAAATGTGATTTCTTTTTCAAATATGAGGTATTCAAAGATTTTCCCAGTCTGTAGTCTTGTCCTTTTTATCTGTTCACAGGCAAAAGTTTTCATAGAGCAAAAGTTGTTATTTTTGGTAAAATTCAATTTATCAATTTTTCCTTTTATAGAATATGCATTTGGTATCAATTGTAAGAACTTGCTTAACCCTAAGTAGGTAATATGGCTTTTACCTGATACTACCTTATGACCATTTTAACAAATGTTAATTCTTCCTAACCATGAGCATGGAATATCTTTCATCCCTTCATATCATTCTCTGTTTCTTTAACAGAGTCCCATAGATTTCATTGTTCACATCCTTTTGATGTGTTGTTGGATTCAGTTTGTTAATAATTTTGTTGAGAATTTTTTCCTCTGTTCATCAGAGATATTGTTCTGTAATTTCCTTTCTTTGTGACATTCTTGACTGCTTTGATATCAGTGTAGTGTTGCCCTCATAGAAAGTGTTTGGAATGTTTCCTGTTTTCAATTTTTAGGGTAGCATTTGAGAAGACTAGGCATTAATTATTTTCTGATTGGTAAAACTAGCTAGTAAAGCCATCTGATTATGGGCTTTCTTTTCTGCAAAGACTTTTGATTACTTCTTCAATTGCCTTGTTTGTGATAGGCCTTTTCAATTTTTCCATTCTTCCTTTTTCAATTTTGGTACGTTGTATGCTTTTAAATCTCTGACTATGTCCTCTTGGTTGTTCAATTTATTGGCATATATCTATTCCTAGTAGTATCTTATGATGCTTTTTATTTCTGAGGTATCTGTTGTGACATCTACTCTTATATTTCTGATTATAGTTATTAGAGTCTAATCTTTTTTGTTCAGCCAAAGGTTTGCAAATATTAATTATTTTCATAGAAGCACCTTTTCATTTTACTGATCTTCTGCATTTTCTTTTTGATTTCTATTTCATTTATATTTCCCTGCGTTTTTATTATTTCCTTCTCTCTACTGACCTTTGAATTCAATTGTTCTTTTTCTTGTTGCTTTAGATTGTTAATTTATAATTTTTCTTAGATATTGAATTTGGCCTGAAGTGCTTTAAACTTCTCTCTACTTTTGCTGTATCCCATAAGTTCTGGTAGCTTATATATTCATTCTCATTTGTCTCCAAGTATATTTTAATTTCTTCCTCTAAAGATGGAAGTATGTTGTCTAGTATGTTGTTCAGCCTCCACAAAGTTTGAAATTTTCCAATATTTTAAGGTTGATTGCTAGTTTTATGTCATTGTGATCAGAAAAATACATGGTATGATTTATTTTTTGTATATTTATTATAATGTTTTATTTCCCAACATAGGTTTATGTTTGATATTGTTCCATGAGCACTTGATAAAAATGTGAATTTTGTGGTTTTTGGATAAAGTATTCAATATATTTCTATTAAATACATCTGTTATAATGTTTCAATTTAAGGCTGTTGTCTTCCTGTTAATTTTCTGCATGGTTGGTCTATGATTGTTGTAAGTGGGGTGATGAAGTCTCCTACATTATTGTATTGCTGTCAATGTCTCTTTTTAGTTCTGTTAATAATAGCTTTATGTATTTTGATACTCTTCCATATTTGGTGAATATATATCAGCAAGAAGACATAACCAGGTCTAATAATACTTGCTTGGTATATTTTGATGCTCTTTCATTTGGCGCATGTATGTTAATAAGCATTATGTCTTCTTGCTGAATTGCCCTTAGTCATTATATAATGTACATCTCTGTCTTTTGATACCCTCTTTAGTTGGAAGTCTATTTTGTCTGATATAGTATGACTGTCCCTGCATTTCTGGTTACCATTTGACTGTAAGATTGTCTTTCAACCATTGACTTTGAGCCTATGGTTATCTTTTTAATGTAGATGAGTATCCTGAATGTAGCAGAAAGTTGGGTTACGATTTTTTAAATCTATTCGGCAACTGTGTGCCTTTTGAGTGGTGATTTCAATCCACTAATATTTAGTGTTGTTATTGATATGTAACTGTTCATTGCCGTTTTGCTAATTGTTTTCTGGGTGTTGTTACAGACTACCTTTCTTCTCTTTCTCTTTATAGATACTTTGAAAAGAATTTGTTGTGTTTGGTTTCCCTATTCATTTTGTTCTTTGTTTTTTTCTGTGAGTTTATGTTTTGCAGTTACCCTGGGATTCACAGCAAAACTTGTTTGATTATAAACTATTTTACCTTAAAAGCAAGCTAGTTTTGAGTTCATTCTAACCTTTCAGATTTGTACTCTACTGACATTTTATATTTTTGATATCTTGCTGCTTCTACGTGGGGTTTCTTTTCATTTTCTGGAACTTTCTTTAGTGTCTTGTAAAGCTGGTTTTATAATGAATGAATTCCTTTAACTTTTTCTGGAAAGCTCTTTATCATTCCTTCAAATCTATGTGATAATATATATCACTGTAGATTATCCTTGGTTGGTAGTTCTTTTCTTTTTGCACTTTGAATATGTCATGCTGGTCCTTTCTGGACTATAAAATTTTAGCTGAAATAGTCACTGGCAATCTTATGTTGGCATCTTTTATATAACTCATTTCTCTCTAACTGCTTTTAAGAGTCTCTTTATCTTCTTTTTTTGTCATTTTAATGACAGCATGTCTTGGTTAGTTCTATTAGGGTTTCTGTTGTTTGGAACTCTTTGAGCTACCTGGGTCTTGAGGATTGCTTCCTTCCTAAGGTTTGGGAAATTCTTAACTATTGTTTCTCCAGATATGGTTTGTATCCTCTTTTCTTTTTTTCTCCTTTTGGAACTCCTATGATGCTTATGTTGTTCCACTTCTTTTCCCATAGACCTCATAAGCTGTTTTCCTTTCTTTTAATTTTCTTTTTCATTGCTGGTCTGATTGGGTGTGTTCTACTGTCCTATCTTCTAGCTCACTGATTCAATTGGAGGCTTTGCTCCTGAGTCCCTTTGTTATTTTTTTTTAGCTCTGCTATTATGTTCTTTAGCTCCATGAAGGAACTGCCTCATATTTTCTCTTTCTTTGCTGTAGCTCTCTTTTCATTCTATTGTTTTCTTGATGTCAGTGAGTATCTTAAAGACTATTGCTTAAATTCTTCATCAGGTAGTTTAATTTTCTTGCATTAAGATTTCCCCTGGGGTTTTGTTTTCATCCATCATTTTGTGTTTATTTCCTGTCTTTTATCTCTGGCATTCTGTGTTTATTTCTGTGGATTAAGTTTTTTGTAAAGGCATGGTTAGGGTATCAAGTTGCACAGTATAGATCTGGGTATTGGTCTGGATTGCTGAGCTTTCTTTAGTTGTGTAATCTCTTGACTTCTGAGGAATGTTGAAGCTCTAGAGGCTACCCTGTTTTGAGGCCTAAGATTTCAACTTACAGAGTTGGAGTTAAGGTAGTATATGCAGAGGTTTCCTCCATAGTCATAGACATGAACTACATGGCACAAGGGGAGAGACCCAAGAGCTGTGGGTTCAGTCTGCATGCTGGCCAAGTCCTAACAGATGTCACAACAGAGAGGTAGCCTGATATTGGTCTGAGCAAATCATATTCTCCTCTGAAAATCCCTCAGTCTTCCAGAGGAGTCCCAGTCCCAGTAGGGGGCAACAAACAAGCCCTGGGGTTTGGAAGTGGACATTATAACAGGTAAGAAGCAAATAGTGAAGCTGTTGAGCTGTAACCCCTGGCTGGTGGGAAGTATGTGGAAAGGCAGCTGTGATTATTAAACATTCAGCACAAGTACTCTAATGACTTAGGGGGTGGGCAGTTTTGTCTGTGGCTTTTCTGCAATAGCAGTCTCCAGTGCCAGCACCCTCTAGGTGCAGTGTCCACCCCATGCTGAATCTTTTGATTCAACAACTGAATATCAGTCTAAGGTATGGTACGCCGGCTGAAGGAGAGAGCCATTCAGCTCCTATAGAGTGTCTATATTACTGCTCTCTCCATGCAATGTGATGTTGAGACAGATTGACTTCTACCATTTATGAACGTGTGTATTGTTTCTCCTTGCAATGATTCTGGAATCTGTTCATTTTCAAATGTCCTAATTGCTTTCTAGGTGTATTTTGGTTGTGCCATGGGCAGGAGGTGAGTTGGAGATCTTAACAGTTTGCTATCTTAGAAATGAATTTCTATTTCATTCTTGAGATTGCAATGTGTATTTTGTCTCTTTTTAATTTTATCAGTCTTGCTAGAGTTTTGTCAATTTTTGTTGCTTCTCCCCCAGAGAACCAGGTTTTTTTTCCTATATTGTATTTCTATTTTCAATTTCATTTATTTCTACTTTCATTTTTTATTTCCTTTCTTTTACTTGACCCGGGTTTATTTTCCCCCAAGTTTCTTGAGATAAAATTTGTTTTGAGGCCTTTTCTTATTTCTAGTGACAGAATATTTAATGCTATAAATTTGCTTCTCAGCACTGCTTTACCTGTTCCTAGATATATTTTTATATTGTACCTTCATTTCATGGAAATGAAGTGAAATGAATGTGCATCTATCATGTTAGGGCTTTCTATCTATTTTTAAAAAACTATTTTGATATTGTCTCTTTTAGACATGGATTATTTAGACTTCTTTCTAATTTCCATTTGTTTAGAGATTTTCCATTTTCTTTCTGTTATTGATTTTCAGTTTTATTCCATAATTTTAAGATAAGCCACTCTATATGATTTTAATTCCCTTAAATTTGTTGAGGTTTGTTTTATGGTCTAGGATATGATCTGTTCTATTAGTACTTGCAAACATTTTTTTCTGCTGTTCTTAAGTGGTGGATTCGATATGAAGGACATCAGAGCCTATTGATTTTTTCCTGATGATCTATATCCTTGTTAATTTTCTGTTTTGTGTCCTAGCAGTTGCTGAGGGTAGTTTTTATGTCCCTAATTATAATGCAGGATTTTTTTCTCTTTCTACATTTAGTTCTATCAGTTTTTGCTTCCTATATTTTGAGGGTTTTTTTTTAAATTATTTGTTGTATCACATTCAGAATTTCAATGTCTTCCTGGTGTATTGATTCTTTATCATTATCTCATATTATTTGTTTGCAGTAATTTTCTTTGCTCTGAAGTCTACTCTATCTAATATTAGTATAGTCATGCTATTGTTTCAAAGTAGTGTTTGTATAGTATATCTACTCAATAATTTTTCTTTCAACTTACCTATGTCACTAACTTTGATGTGAATTTCTTATAAGGAGCATTTAGTTTGGTCATTTCTTTTTACCCACTACTTTAATATCTGTCTTTTTTGATTGTTGCATCTAGTCCATGTACATTTAAAATATGCATGACAGTTAAGTCTCCCATTTTGTTGTTTTTTATGTATTTTTTCTGGTTCTCATTTTTGTTTTTAATTTTTTGTCTTGTGTGTTATTTGAACATTTTAGCTTGATTTATTTATAGTTTTTTGAGTGTATCTCTTTATATAATTTTTCCCATAGTTACTTTGTGTATTATAATACAAATATGTGATTTTTAATAATCTTATAGTAACCTTTTTTTATAATTTTGAATGAAGTTTGAAAACCTCATTTATACATATGTCTCCACCATCTCCACTTTTAAATATCTTTGTCTTAAGTATCAGATAATGTTAATATTTTTGTTTCACTCATCAAATAAAATTTTTACAGCATGTGGGAAGGTGTATATATTCTCTTTCTGTTCTTTTTCATTTTTGATGTCCCAGGCTTCCTTCTTTCATCATTTCTTTTGTGTTTGAAGAAGTTCTCTTGACTAGTATTTTTAGGGTAGGTCTGTTAGCAATAAATTATTTTAGATTTCTTCATCTCAAAATGTATTAATTTCTATTCATTTTTGAAGGTTAATTTGCTAGATATAGAATCCATGGTTGATGGATTTTTTTTTCCAAAACTGAGAAATATTGTGACAAATCTTACTGCCTCCACAGTTTCAGAATAGATATTCTTGACCTTTTGAGTTGTTCCCCTGTATGTCATGACATTTTTTGTTCTGCTTTCAATATTTTATTTGTATCTTCAGTTTTCAAAATTTCATTTGTGATATGCTTTGGCGTGGATTTCTTTTTGACTAAATCCTGTTTGATGTTCACTTAGCTTCATGGATGTTTGTCTTACCAAATTTTGAAAGTTTTAAACATTATTTCTTCAAGTATTTTTTCAACCCTACATCATTTCACCTCCCTTTCCATACTGCCAACGCTATAAATACTGGATCTGTTGTTTATTTCATACAGGCGCCTGAGGCTCTGTCACGTTTTTTCAGTATATATTTTCTTTTGTTTTTCAGATTCAGTGAATTCTACTATTCACTCCACAGGTTTGCTAATTCTATCTTTTGTCATTTTCATTATACTAATGAGCCTTTCATCAATCCCCCTCTTTTTAGAGAGAGGAAGTAAGGAAGGGAGAGGAGGCAGAAGCAGTTAAGGAAGGAAGAAAGAGGAAGAAGAAACATCTTTATTCATTTAATTGTTCTTTTTTTGGTTTGTTTTTTCACCATGGCCCCAGGTCTTGATCCCAGGTGCTATATCCTATGATCCTCACACCAGTGACTGAGCCCCCTGAGCTGAGCCACAAGGGCATGCCCTAGAAATCCTTTCTTAAAAATTTCTGTCAAATTTTTCAGTATTTCATTTTCTGTTTGGTTCTTTTTATATAATTTTGATTTCTCTGCTGTGGTTTTCTATTTTTTAAATTAGTTTGAAGAGAATTTATAATTGATTTTGGAGGCATTTTATGCAGGCTACTTTAAAACATTGTCAGATTATTTCCGTTGTTTGTATCAACAGTGATGGCTTCATTTGATTATCTTTTTTTTCCCCTTCAGGTTGTTATTTTCTTGTTTCTTGATATGATGTGTAATATTTTTTACTCTATCATGAATGTGCATCTATCGTGTTAGGGTTTTCTTGTTCCTATTTAAATATTTTATTTTAGCATACAACCACGTTGTTTAGGTTTTCCATGTGAATTTTGTCATACTTATGTGGGTTGTGGTTCCACTAGCACTTTGAGTTTTGTTGACTTTGTGGTATCATTTTGGTTTGCTTGGTTTACTTGCTGCTGCTGGGGCACCCACTGAGGGGACAAAAGAAATTTCTCCAGGTCTGCCACTGAATGTCTCTGATTGAAGGAAGGGTACAGTGGGATCTTTCACCATTGTCTTTCACTCCCAAAACTCTCCTAGTGCCTTTGGGCAGAGTCGTAGACAGCTGGAATTGTAAGACAAGCATATCTGTTTTATTTCTTGTAACTGAAGTCCATTTATAGGTCTATATTCCCTTTCCGTGTTTTAGCATGGAAGTGGAGAGTTTGGGGCTCATAGGACAAAAAGGCTTCTAAGATTAGCTGGTTCTCTATTGTTTGCTCTGCCCACCAGTCTCACTCTCTCTGGGTGGGCAAGGAGAATTTCATACCTGGTTGTGAAGGAGAGTATCTCCACTGGTTTCTTATTTCTGGCTACACTCTTGCAATATTGTGATTTATAAGAAATACCTATTTGGTCTTTCATATGACTAAAATATATTTCTCACATGTATTTGTTCTGTGTCCATGTTTCCTGGCTAACAACTCCTAAAACCTTTGGAATTACCTGAGTGGTAATAGCAAAGTGAGCATATTTTGTTATAATATTTAGTCTCTAGTCCTCAGTTCCTGAAATAGATTAAGAGCCATAAAAGTGAAATGGTGTCTATTTAAGCAAACCCTTTCCAACACAACTGTTTATGTTAATGAGGTAACATTTGGAAAGCACCTAAATATAAGGTCTGGTTGCTAAGGAACCAACAATAATAAGAGGATTGGAACTTTTAATCCCAATAATCTGATTTCTGGGGAGATGAGAGGGGCTGGAAATTGAATTCAGCCATCGATGGATTTAATTGATCATTCCTATATGATGAAGCTTCCTTACAAACCCAAAGGATGAGGTTTGGAAGTCTTCCATTTTAGTGAACATGTGGAGATTCCCAGGGAGAGCATGAAAACTTTGTGCTCTTTGCCCATAATTTGCCTTATACACCTCCTGTCTCTTCCATCTGGCTGTTCCTGAGTTATATCCTTTAATAATATACTGGTAATCTAGTATGTAAATTATTTCTGTGAGTCATGCTAGTAAATTAATCGAACCTAAGGAGAGGGTCTTTGGAACCTCCAATCTATATAGTCCGTTGGAAGCACAAGTAACAACCTGGACTTGTGTTTGATGTGTGAAGTGGGAGGAAGTCTTGTGACACTTAACCCTTAAACTGCACTATCTGATGCTATATCCTGTCAGAATTTATTTGTAGGACACTGCTGGTGTTGGAGAATTGCTGATATGGAAAAAACACCTCTCTACTTGTTGGTATTGAGTACAAAACCCCTTGAGCTCCCCATTAATCTGCTGTACTGGTGATACTGGGCTTGCCTTGTATTGTCAGAGGAACTCCTGTTTGATGCTGAAAGGAATGAACCTCTGTGGACTGATCTCTCTTGCTATGGTGGAGAATGTGAAAACACAGAGTCTAGGTTGAGTGCAGGGATGCAAGATATGTCATTGTTATACTATTTCTCCAGTTCTTGGATCCCAAAACAACTCAGCTTTATTCTTCAGTTTTTCTTTTACTATCTCTTGTGCTATTTCCATGTTTTTTAGTTGTGCTTAGCTGGGAGTAATGGGAAAATACCATTCTGCTTAGACTAAATATCTTTCTTTCTCTTTAATAATATGTTCTATACATCTTGCTTAGAATTGATACTAAATTCACCATTTAGCAAATATGACTCTTCTTGAAAATCAAAACCACATTTGACTCTCTCCAGACTTCTGTGCCTCTCTCATTATTCATAATTCTGTCTAGACAGCAGGTTGGAAATCTTAGCCCAAGGTCTTTCCAGTATCCTGGAATGTGATTATCTAGGAGGAGTGCATCTTAATCTCATGTTTCTGTTTTCAGTTTCCTTCTACTAATGTTTGTTGTACCTTTTCTTGTCCTTCTAATTGTTCTTAGCTGAGCACACATAGAATTAAAGTAGAAATTGGGTTGTTATTGTCTTCCTTTTTGGTTTCTAACATTACATTCCTTGTTATTGTTAATGGCAATTTGATATATCCTGTTGTTTTCTTAAACAATCTCTATAATGTTCAAGTCATTCTGAACCTTGGACTTTATGGTACTTTTGGGTACCTCTCCTGTCTCCCCTCTCCCCTAATTATTATTGGTTATATTTCCTTTGTTACAACAGTAGAGTGATGTATACCATCTTGAGAGTCAGACAGACTTGTATTTGAATGTCACTTCTACTTCTTTTAGAAGTGTGTGATTTGGGATTGGTTGTTTAACTTCTGAGCTTCCATTTTCTCATTTATAAAATGGGCACAATACTACTACTAATAGGACCATTTTGTCATGAGGATTAGATGGAACAATACACATTAAGCATATGGCATAGTTATTGATACAATAAGCACCCTATAATGTTATCATTGCTGTTATTATAAATTTTTTAAATCTGAGATTATAGAAAAATTTTAAATATACCTCTTGAAACCTGTACTTTCCCTCTTTGCAATTTTTTAGTCATTCTCATTTTGAGTCTTTCAATCATTTTATGTAAATTGAAGTTCTCAGGGAAGGAGATTTCATATCTTTTAAATTATGAAATTTCATTTAATTTAATTGCAACTGGCATTCTTATGCCAGTGCGGGTGATGGTCTTCTTGCTGAGTAGTAAATGCAAATATTTCACAGTTCTGGCTCCATGCAATTGATGTGTAGGTGTTAAATTAGCCTTTCTGGTTAACCATCCATAAATATTTCAAAATGCATACCTCATGTGGGTACCCAACTTGCTTCTACATGCTACAAAAATTATTGCTTGTTAGACATTTCACATGATCATATATCCTACCTATATTTCTTGCTGTTTTAAAAAATAAATTCATGGTTATATTATATCAGCATAATTTTCTGCTGAAAAATAAAGTTCACCAAACACTTGATTTAAATTTCCTCAGCATGAATCATCTAATTTTGTATTTTATATTTGTGCAACCAATTGTCATCTAGGTGTTTATCAGTAATGATTGTACCTAAAATGATATAGCAATTTTATGAAGATCAGCAAATTGACCTCATCATGAGTGTATTTTAACTGATCTGTTTCTTCCAGTGTTTTTCCTCTGAGTTAAAGTTGGTAATCTTTTTAATCTTGGTAAATTCTTTAGGTTTCATGTTTGATAGCTATAATTTTGGAACCTCCCAAAACTATCTTAATTAGAGGCATGTTGGAATGTGTTTGAAATTTTTCTGCTCTAGTTCAGTTACTTCTGGGCAGTATTATGTAATCTTAAGGAAGTAAATTTTCTTCAGGGATTCAACCTTTCCTGCTTTCCTCTACATACTTTTTAGCTCTCTACTTTCTCTCCTAAGGATAATAGGAATTCAAATTATTAGCATTTTAGAGATGTATGGAACTAGGGTTTTCCTAATTCTAATCTTCAAATGGTTCTAGCTTATTTTTGAGGACCAGCACTGGTGTAATGGCCACATTCTAACTTGGGTAATTTAGATTCTAGTATCAGAAATCTAACTGAAATGGCACAAAGTCTAGTGCTTTTTTCTTGGTATCATGAAATAGTGGTATGTGGTGGCTAGGCACTATGCTTTCCCCATTATGTTGAAGTAATTAGTTAATTCTTAGATGTAGTTTGTTTGTGTGTGTGTAGAGTGTTCTTAATTCCTTAGGGAGAATAAAAGATTCATTGGCTATATGTTTTATTACAGAATTGTACTTTACCAACAGACATATAGGTGAAAGAGACTGAACCCTTAATCTGAACTGCAGATGATACCTCTCAGCTTTCATTATCCACTGCTCTTTCCTTGTCTCTTCCTTTGGTTCAATTCATGACTTTTGTTTTTTCTTGGAGAAACATAATCTGGCTTCTTCTTTGTGAAGGATCCTCTTGCTTAGGCTACTTTCACATTGTATCATGTATCTGAAATAATGCCCTCTTCTTTGATAAATCCTTTTTCTCACTATGTGAGAACTAGAAATCTCATCTTCCTCATTAAATGTTGCTGACCTGAGTGTCACAGAAGTGACAGCTCCCTGAGGCAGAGATCATGTAAACACTTCTTGTCAGTTATGTAGATATTCGGTGTTTTTATATCTCTGTCCTGGTATCTTTGTCCATCTTAGATTTTTAAAACTACAAAAGGAGAAATCCTAGCAGACTTACTGGCTACTGGGTCTTACATTTAAGGAGGCATTTGATAGACTGCTGTTTGGTGGCAATGTCTTTGAGATCAAAAGTGGACAAATAGCCTCCATGAAAAATTAGAACTCTTCCTGCTTGTTGAATTTTCTGATAGATAACTGAGCTCATAAGCTTAGGAAATCAGACTCAGAGATTCAAAATTTCAGTTCTTGGATATACTTAGAGATTCAAAATTTCAGTTCTTGGATATACTCAGATTCAAAATTTCAGTTCTTGGATATACTCAGAGATTCAAAATTTCAGTTCTTAGATATGCACTATCTACTACAATGCCTTAGAAATTTTATTTCTCTTTATAAACTACTTGGGTGACTCAAAACCTTGACTTCATTGCTTAGTAAATCTATTACATTGCTTAGTAAGCATGATAATTTTTCCTTTGATTTTACAAACCATTGATTAAAGAAGTCTTAAATTTCTATTTTAAATCCCCTACTAATCAGACTAATCATGTGATAGACTTCTACCTCTGGAAATTCCATAATTAATTAACTATCTGAACCATAACTTTTAGGGTATACAGAAAACCCTGGGTAATCAAAACTGCCTTGATCTCTTCCTTTATGTTCTACTATACACCTGACTCCAGCAGTACCAAACTTATAGTAATCTCCCATGCTTACTGCCATATCCTTACTCATATAATGTTTTCTCTTCTTGAAATGCCCTTCTTCCTTCTCTACAACTCATTATTCATCTGGCATATTTTTGACATTCATCAAATGTCTTCTAGTCTGTGATCATTTTTGTGCCATGCAAAGATAGTTGCTTCCATTTCTCACATATAGCATCTTTTACACAGCTCTAGTTTTAAGCACTTCAGCATGGCATTTCATGTAGTGTTTGTGGTCCTACACCCACCAATTCCACTGTGTGTTTCTTAAGACAGGAACTTTTTTCCCCCAGAGTATTTCCAGAATTATTAACACATACCATGTGTTCCATACATGTTGGAATAAGTGAATGAATGCGTGAACCAAGGGGAGGCATGTCCATGGAATTAGAAACCATGCTTATGGGAACTTCTGCTCCTGATTTTTATAGACTAACTTGTATCAGACCAACTATCCTTCAAGAAGAACTAGAAAATCTGAATAAAATTACATAATATCTGTTTGAACGCATCAAAGAGCTACCAAAGAAACTATGAGATTAAAATCCAAGATAGAACAGAGATATATTGAGGTGAGCCCAAAATTTTATGTTACTTTTCCCTTCAAAACATATGCCAATATAATTGGTATGGGTAGAGAAGCTGAGAAACTAAGTCAGAGAAGCTGAGCTGAAACTTCAGCAGTATCACAAGGTTCAAGAGAAAAAACTTTTAAGAGTTAGAGCTACCACGAGAATCAGGTCTCGAGGGTCAAAAAACTCCGAAAAAGTACAATTAATTTAATTCAATAATTTATACTACTTTCCCCTTCTGTCATTTGCAGATTTTTAAATGGAACAAGACAAAGAAGTTGAGAAGTTACAAATAAAGTGACAGATACAAATCTAATTAGCTAAACAGAACTTTCAGCATTTTCACATTGCTGGAGAGACAAAAATTGGAGCTCAGAGCCTGCCAAAGAGGAGGGACCCTGGTAATTATTCCATGTTTTCAGTTGGGATCCCCAAAGAACTAAACTATGGAAATAAAGGTGAATAAAAAATACCATTCCCTAAAAGACCATCGCACAGCTTTGAGTCAGCTGAATCTCAGGCAGAACTAGATCATCTGTCCTTCATTATTTGCCAGAAGAAAAAGCAAATCTTTTTTTGGAGGAAGATAATGTTATACAAATCTCCTCTAACTTTTAATATACAATATCTGACTTTTAATAACATTGTACTAGGTTTACCAGCATATTAGTTTGCAAGGATTGCCATAACAAAGTACCACATTCTGGGTGATTTAAACAACAGAAATTTATTGTCTCATGGTTTTGGATGCTAGAAATTAAATATCAAGGTATTGGCAGGGTTGGTTTTTCTGAAGGTTATAAAGAAAGGCTCTTTTCCTGGTTGCTCTTCTTGGCTTGTAGATGGCCATGTGTCATTTTGCTGATGTATCTTCACACTGTCTTCTTGCTATGCTCAACTGTCCACTTTTTATAAGGATGCCAATCATATTGGATTAGTTTCTGTCTTAATGATCTCACTTTAATTTAATTATTTCTGTAAAGACTTTACCTCCAAATAAGGTCATATTATTAGCTAATATGGGTTAGGGCTTCAGTATATGAGTTTGAGGGGAAGGGACACAATTCAACCCCTAAAACCAGGTCATAGGTCTGTGAGAACAAACAGAAAATATAAAGGACTTAACAGTTAGTTGAAACATTAGAGTTTTCATATACTAAATGTGATTAATATCTTTTTAAAGCTTGACAACATGGAGAATTTCAGGAGATAATTTGATTCTAAATGATGAAAGGAAATTCTAGAATTGATCATTATAATAACTAAAATTAAAATTTTGATAGATGAAAGGAAATTCTAGAATTGATCATTATAATAACTAAAATTAAAATTTTGATAGATGAGTTTAACAGAAGATTAGATACAGCTCAAGAGAAGAATGGTCAACTAGAGGAAAGATCAATACAAAATATTCAAACTGAGGGAAAATACAGAAGCTAAAAATAAAACATCAGCAATTAAGTGACTTCACTTTAGTGTCCTTTTTGGGAAGCCTCTATATAGTGAACAATAGATTTACAGACCAACCTGGGTTAGATCCCCAACTCTATTCCCTAACTTTTTTATTGTGTGATCTTACATTAGTGATTCTCTGAGCCTCAGTTTCCTTATCTATCAAAGGAGGACAATAATACCTACTTTACAGGGTTATTGTGGGCATTAAATGGCATAACGCATATAAAAGAGCTTTGTAAATTATAAAGCAACATACATAATAACATTTGTTATTTAATATGTATAATATATAGTCATTGGGACATTTCTATTGTTCTAAACAGAAGTCTTCAGATACTTGTTTTCTAGAGTCAGTATCTGCTCTAAAAACACTTCAGACTAAGTTTAGTCCACCCCTTGCTAAAGAGAATGGTGTTTGTTATGTTGTACATTACCCTGTCAGATCTTATTTCACCATATTTGTCAAGAGTAAATCTACTTTTGTAAGATTACTGAGATTTTATGAGTTTCTTCCTGACTTGCGAAAATTTCATAGAAAAATATGTTGTTGGGGTGTGTAAATTTTTTTGTTTTACTTGTCAACTTCTATTTTTATTTTATTGCTATTTTTAATCCTTTCATTTCTAGAATCAACTCATTCACTAACAGCTGTGTAGTGTTTTATGGTATTGTGCTAAGAGCTCTTGATAAAAGATGAGTTAGTGAAAAAGTTAGATAGCCAAATAATTTCTGATATAGCGAGTGCTATAGGGAGACATGTAAGCATAGAAGAGACAGAGTGAGAGATTCAGCTGCGAAAGTTGGCAGGTTCTTAAAGAGAAAGGAAAGGGGTAATAATGAAACATTTTAAGCTGGAGAGTTGCATAAGCTCTATATATTGGCAGTGATTTGGAGAATTATGAATGAACTGGAGAGATGTGAGAGAAAAGTAGAGAGATGAATTAGGAGGTTGGTGAAATAGCTAAGTGAGAAAGAATGAAGGTCCAAACTAAGTCAGTGGCAGAGAGGATGGAGAGAAGAGTACAAATTCAAGAGGTGTGAGAGATGTAGTAGAAAGAGCACAACCATACCCCTTGGAGTAGAGGTTTCTCCCCATAAATAAATGGGTAACTTCCATTATTATTCTCTTCTTAGTAAGATGCACATATAATGTACCTACAATAGGTTGGGTGAGATTTTAATGAGGAACTTGAACAAATACAGAGCATAGCTGAACATATACCAACCATGTGAAATTAATCTGACTGGGGAAATTGATGTGGAAGTATTTAGGGTTTCGTGAAGTTAATAGCTGGATCTGAGTGAGTTTGGTCAAAGTTGATATCCTTTGATGACTATTTCCAGAACTTTCTTCTTTTCTTAATCTACATCACATTTATCCTCTTTACTCTCAACTCTCCTTTCACTGAGAAAAGAGAAAGCAACAACTTGTGAATCTCCAGCATGTCCTACTCCCACACCTACTCACCTACTTACATCTGTGCCTATTGTCACTATCTTCTCTCCTGTCACTATAGGTAAGCTGTCCATGCTCTTATCTAAATCCAACCTCTCCACCTATGTACTAGATTTCATCTACTCTCACCTATAAAAGGACATTGTTGTAGCAATTAAATACTACCTCTCTTTCTCTCACACTCCACAGCCAATTACTTAGCAAATCTGTTAGCTCAACAATCTAAATATATCCAGACCGCTTCTTATCTTTTCCACTGTTACAAACATGGTATAAACCATTATTATCTCTGAACTACAGTATTTCAATAGCTTTCTAAGTGATCTCTCTACTTCCACTCTGACCACCCCACTATTTTATTCTAATCTCTCCTTAACAGTCATAATCATTCTTTTAAAACATAAGTCAAATTATGCTCCTCTGTTCCTATTGGTTTCTTATCTCAACCATCCTCAAGATAGTCTATACAAAACTACCTCTTTCACCACATTTTCTGCCACTCTGCCTCTTACTCTTAGTACTAGTCAAGCATGCCAAGCATAACTTGGGGCCTTTGCATTTTCTGATCCCTCTGTCTGGAATATTTCCCTCTCCTTCCACAGATAAGCACATATGGTTTTCTTCATCATCTTTGGCTCTTGCCTCAAATAACAAATATCCTTCTCAGATAATCCTCTGTAACACAAAAAACTCTCTGCCCACCAACGCTTTTTAATATCTTCTCCTTCTTTATTTTTAATCATATCATTTATCATTATTTGACACATTTATTTATTTATTTTCCTCTTAGAATGACAAAATACTCTGAAGGTTTATATTTTATTCACTGTTGTATCCACTGTATTTAGATATATTAGGCTCTAGATATATATTTCTGAATGAGAAAGTGAATTAATCTGGAGGAGGTGAGTCTTGAGGGTTTTCAAAGTATGAAGAGATATGGCTTGGTAGGAAGGAGGGGGAAAGGGCTTTCCAACAGAGGAAGTATCAAGAGAAGGATGTAAGAATGAGCAAGTATATTGTCTCATTGTTATGAAATGTCAGCTAGATGTGAATAAATGTGGTTTTATTATCTTCTGGCTCCTTAAATCCTATATTATTTACAAGCCTTCAAACTCTGCCTCTGTGGGGCCTCATTTGACAATATGTTTTACTTCCACAGTTAGATCATAAGTTCTTTGAAGACAAGGATCTTCATTCAGTCTTATGTACCCAATAGGTGCTAAAAATGTGTGTGTATGTATGTATATGATGCTGGAAAGGGAAATTGTCAATTGTTGTGATTTATTTAGTAAATAAAATAGTCTAATGAAGACTATGTATGACCGTAGTCTGTCCCCCTAGTTGCTTCATGTTAGATAGTGCTACTAAGCATGTATTGGCTCCCAGACACCAAGTTTCTAATTTCATACAGGGATAAAAGTCATATATGTCAAAATTCACCAGGTAGCTCATTTTAAATGGATGAGTTTTATTATATTCTAACTGTTTGACAGAATTATCCAGTGAAACCATTTCAAACTGGAGTTTTCTTTGTTCAAAGGGTTATAACTCTAAATTCAATTTATTTAATAGGTACAGAAGGATTCAGGTTATCAATTTCTTCCTGAATGATTTTTGTTATTGTGTATCCTTCAAATAACTGATCTATTTTGACTCAGTATAAAATTTATGGGCATAGAGTCATTCATAGTATCCAATTTTTTGTCTTTTCAATGTCTGCAGGACATTTTCTTAGCCCTACCTTCATCCTTGATATTGGTAATTCGTGTCTTCTTTCCCTTTTTTCTTGGTTTGTATAACTACAGGTTCATAAATTATGTTAACCTTTTAAAAGAATCAACTTTTTACTTAGTTGATTTTTGTCAATTAAATAAAACATCCATTTTTGTTCTTATAATTATTTCATGTCCCTTATTTCAAACTTAATTTGCTGTTTTTTTCTAGTTTTATTAAGATGGATGCTTAGATTTTTGAATTTAGACATTTCTTTTTTCTCTAATATAAGCCTTCAATGCTATTGAAATAATACTATTAAATAGTAGTGGTGTACATTTTTGTTTTATTCTTTTAAAATATTTAGAGTTAACTTTGATTTATAAAATAATATAAACCCATATGTGCAAGGTCACCGTTTGTCAAATATATGACAATATACCACACTCAACATAGAATTATCAATAGTCTTTCACCTCTGTCTATTGGACCCCCACCATCATATGCCCCCACCTCCAACTCTTTCTCTGCCAATAACATCAGTTCTGTTATCAGTGTCCAAGGGTTAGTTTTTGTTTTGTCTGTTTGATTTTTTTATATTCCAAAGATAAGTGAGATCATCTGGTATTTGTCTTTCTCCTTCTGGTATCTCACTTAGCATAATCCTTCCAGTTCTGTCCATGTTGTTCCAAATGACAGGATTTCACCTTTTTGGGAGCTGTGTAGTATTCCATTCTCTCTGTCATGTGCTTTCTTTCTCTCTCTGCATTTATATATATATATATATATATATATATATATATATATATATATATATCCACATCATATCATTGGATGATGGGCACTTAGGTAATTTATAATTCTTGGCTATTGTAAATAATGTTGCAATAAACATGGGGGTGGATATATCTCTGAAAATTAGTAATTTTGTGTTTATGAGTATCATCAAAATTGTTAGTTTATCAGGTAGTTACTGAAGTCTGTTGCATTCAGATTTTCCCTTGGGGTTTTGTTTAGGTTCATCATTTTGCATATATTTGTCTCTGTCTTTGATTCGTTTGATATTCTTTTTTATTTCTGTGGCTTAGTCCTCCCTGATATACAGACCTGATGTTAGGGTGTCGAGTTAAACAAAGTGACCTGGATTTTGGTCTGGAATCCTGGACTTTCTCTAATTTTGTGACCTCAACACTCATCAGATTTGTTGAAGCTCTAAAGCGAGCCCTGTATTGAGGTCTGAGAGTCCCGCCTACAGAGTTGGAGTTGGGTAGAGAGTTCAGAGATTTCCCCCAGAGGTGCAGACATGAATAACAAAGCACACAGAGAGAGAACCAAGAGTTATGGGCCAAGTCAGCAAGCAGGCCACAGTCCCAACAAAAACTAAAGAAGACAGGGAACCAGGAGCTATTCTTGGTGGAGTACCCTCCCTTCTGAAAGTCCCTTAGTCCTCCAGAGGAATGGCAGTCACAGCAGGGATTGGTAAAAAAGCCTTGAAGCCTGGAGGTAGAATTTCAGTTGATACCAAGTAGATTGGAAGCTGTTTTGCTATTGCTGAGCTGGTGGGTTCAAGAAAGTATTATTGAATGTTAAAGTGCAGTGTTATAAGTTTATTAGAGAAAATGGAAGAGAAAGAAAGCAAAAGCATAAGATAGTCTTCTGAGCAGGGAGGGCTGCCCAGATTGCTATGCAATTACCAAATTTGTACCCCTTATTTATCCTGAGGAATGGCTATTGAATGCTTTTAAAAATCAAAGACCAGGCCATCACTGCATGTAGTTCCAGGTGAGATAGGAAGAGAGAGATTCCTCAGGTTAGTTCTAAAAGCCTCCTGCTCCAAAAAGAATTCCATGCCCTTTTGTTCCATCCTGTTGGTGTCTCCATCCTCCTCTTGTCCCGTGTTGATTTTGGAAGTTAAATGCTGAAAATAACTTGCCCCCAGCAGTGGGATCTGCCATTTTGATGGAGCCCTTCCAATTATTTTCCCCTTGAGAAGAGTAGAAAGCAGAGCTCCTTGCCTGGAAACAACCAACTATCTGCTTGGTGTTAATGGCAGAGAGGGCAGGTGCTTCCTCCCAGCAGCTTTCCTGTAACTGTAGTCTGCAGTGTCAGTACCTTGACAAAGTAGCTTCTCAGTTCACTGGACCCATTAGCTCTCTTTCCTCCTTGAATGTAGGCCCATGGCTTAGTGACTGTATGCCAGCTCCCAGATAAGGGAGTGCTCATTGCAGGAGAAAGCCGTTTAGCTCCTGTAGATTGTAAGTTTCACCAGTCTCTCCCCATGATCCTCTGGCCTTTCTGAACTGAGAGATGTGGCTCTAAGACACATCAACCTCTCCTACCTATTCTGGAGGTGTATGTCCCCTCTCTCTGTGGAGATGCTAGTCCCACTTCTTTTCAAAGATTGTAGTAGCCAAGTAGATGTTTTCTTAGTTATGTATCCTGGGGTCTGTTCCACACTTCTGTTCAGTAAAGAAATTCGAGGGCACACTTGGTAAGAAACTTGATGCCCTGTATTGGCTACCGCCACCCATAGCCTGCCCCAGCAGGAGGAAATTTCTACATCTGCTCCAGCAGGCACAAATAAGGCAGGATGGATGATCAAAGGGCCAATTTAGGCTGCACTGGAGGTAAAGGCAACATTCTTATATAGGGTGCAATGGACCTCGAAGGTGACACTTCCTTCCCACCACAGTTCATCTAGCACTGAGACTGGAAGCTACCAGGTTCTCTGGGCACACCACATGCCTCTCCATGCATGGGGAACCTGTAGGTTTCGGGCCTCTACCAAGCCCGAGCTGGCATTGCCCAGGTGTCTGCCCACAGCTGGCCACTCAGGCAATGTATTTCATGTTTCAGAGAGCCAGCTCTGAAACACAGCTGACCCTGACCTCTGCCGTGACCTTGTGTGTGCTGTTTTGTTTTTCTGTATTCGACATATGTATGAAATCATTTGGTATTTGTCTCTCTTTTCATGACTTATTTCATATAGTATAACTTCCTCTAGTTGCATCCGTGTTATCACAAATGATATCATCTTTATTTATTCCTGAGTAGTAGTCCATTATGTATGTATGTATAAAATATATATTCACACATACATTCAACATCTTAATCCCTTGTTGTAGCATTTTAACAAGAAGCAAATTTCTAAAGTAGATATGTGATTACCCAGGTTATCTACTTCAGCTTCAGTGAGCTGTAATAGTTTGTTTTTCAAGGAATGAGTTGATTTTGTCTAAGTTGTCAAATTTATGGGCCTAGAGTTATTTGTAGTAATCCGTAATTATGTTTTTTAATGTTTGTAGGGTAAATAGTGGTGCCCTTTTTTAAGGAAAGGTGTACATAGGAATGAAGCTTAGTAGGCAGGCAAGCAGGAAGAGAGAGGAGAAAGACCCATTTTATTTTATCTTTATTTAGTTGTTCACAGTAGTTGTTTTCCCCCTGGCCCGTACATAGCCTACACTCCTTCGGAGGCGATTGAGTTAGCCGCTACTCCACCAGAGTGTGCCAATGATGCCCTTTTATTTATAATATTGGTGATGTGTATTGTTTCTCTTGTTTTTTTGGTCAATTTGGCTACAGGTTTATCAATTTTATTGATTGTTTTCAGAGGATCAGATTTTTATTTGATTAAAAATGAAAAAAAAACTGTTAGTTTCTGCTCTTGACTCTCCTTTCTTCTTACTTTTCGGTTTAATTCTTTTTTCATTTCACTAGTGTTTCAAGCAGGAACTGAGATCACTAATTCTAGTCCTTTCTTTTCTGTAATAAGCACTTAATGATATAATTTCCCCTGTTCACACTGCTTTAACCTAGAAATTTTGATGTTAATTTTTCATTTTCATGAAGTTCAAAATATTTTAAACTTCTCGAGAATTTTTTGACTCATGGGTCGTTTAGATGTGTGTTGTTTAATTTCCAGCTATTTGGGTTTTTTTTTTTACATATCTTTATGTTATTAATTTGTTTTTAATTCCATTGCAGTAAGTTAGCATACTTTGTATGATGTGACTTTTTAGGAAGCTTTTTTGTCACACATATTAAGTAACTGCTATCAAAAATAGAAAATAGGTATGCTGTGGTGGAGTAGGGGTTGAGCACAGTTCACATACATCCGAAAGTCCTGTGTTCTCTTCCTGAGGCTGGTGGGAGCGGCCAGGATGAACAACTAATAAAATAAAATAAAATAAAAATGCTTCTTCCTGCTCTCTCTTCCTGCCTGCCCGCCTCTGGTTACCTTCATTCTTGCCTGCACCTTTGCTTTAAAGCAAAACAAAACAAAACAAAAACACAGTAAGTAATAACTATGAGTGAGGAGGTAGAGAAATTGGCATGGAACTCTTGTGCATTGTTGGTATTGTAACATAGTATAATTATATGGAAAGCATAGAGTTTCCTCAAAAAATAAGAATAGGGATACTCCTTGGATAAGTAGTGGCTAGGTCAATCACCTCCAAAGGAGCTCAGTGCATTTATCCCTGGGTTCGTGTCCTGGGTCCAGGGAGGGAGTTGGAGAACAACCAGTATGAACAAATAAATTAAAATAAAATAAAATGCTTCTTCCTCCTCTGTCTTCCTGCCTGCTTGACTACTTGCCTTTATTCCTTTTCTTCTTAAAAATTAAAAATAAAGCTATGATATGTTACAGTAACCCCACTTTTGGAATTATGGTAAAAATAGTTGAAAGCAGGGTCTCAGAGTTATTTGCATACCCTTGTTTGTCGAATTACTATTTACAATAGCTAAGATGTGGAAGTAGCTCAAATGTCCATCAATGGATGATTGGAAAAACAACATGTGACATATATAAAAAATATAATATCATTCAGCCATAAATCAGTAAGGAAAATCCCATGACACAGTTAGATCTGTGAACACTCTGTTAGCTCTCTCTGCTCACTGTCATGTCTCTGCTTCCCTGAGTCCTTTCCTCCAAAGGAAATCTCCTCTGTTTCTCACACCACGATGTATGTGCTCCCCTCTAGGGTGTAGTTCCTAGATGCTGGGGCACCCCATGTGGAGTAAGACTTTCAGTCCCTGGGAACAAGCTCTTCATCACTGGTGTCACTCTTAACCTTGGTCAAAAAAGAACTGAGGATTGGAGGACCTGCATCTCCACAAAGAAAAGTAATAAGAAACATCAGGAAGGCTAGGGAAAGTTGAAACATGGTATCACCAGGATTGCACCAGTGATAATTTTATTGTGCCTGTGGAGAGGAGGTAAATTCAAGATCTTGCTAGTGCACCATCTTGGGTGTGTCTGTTAGCTACTATCTTAAACAAATAAACAAGGAAATCCTGCCATCACTTGATACACCATACATAGATGGATGTGAAGGACATTAATACTAAGTGGAATGCCAGTCATAAAAGTGCAAATACTGTATGCTTCCACTTGTATTAGTTATCTAAAATAGTCAAATTTATAGAAACAGAAAATGGAATAATGATTAACAGAGGCTGCAGAAGGGGGGAAAGAAGAGTTATTGTTTAATGGATATAGAGTTTCAGATTTTCAAGATGAAAAACTTCTGGAGATCTGTTGTCCAACAATGTGAATATACTTAACATTACTGAACTATACACTTTTAAATGGTTAAGATGGTATGTTTTGTTATGTATTTTTTGCCATAACAACATTTTTTTGAGATTTTTTTTATTAACCAGCATATGGTCTAACTTGGTGACTATTCCTTGTGCATTTATAAAGACTATGTATTCTGCTGTTACTGAGTGGAGTGTTTTATGTCAATCAGGAAAATTTGGTTAATGGAGTTTTGCAGATTTTTTCCATTTCCTTACTGATTTTCTGTTACTTGTTTTTGTGATTGCTGAGAAAAGAGTGTTAGCAAAGTCTCCATCTATATTTGTCAATTTCCCTATTTATCCTTTTCAGTTTGATCACTTTCTGCTTCATGTACTCGGAACCTCTGTTGTTAGCTATATATACATATTAGGATTGTTATGATCTCTTGGTGGATTGATCCTTTTATAATTATGTAAAGACCTGTTTATCCCTGGTACCATTCTTTGTTCTGAAAGTTTATTTTATTTTTTATAGCTACTTCAGCCTTATTTGAATTAGTATATAATTCTGAAATTTACTTGAGTGATACGCAATTTTCTTTCCTTTTATTTTTATCTCATATTTGTTTATATTTAAAGTATGTTTTTTAGACAGCATGCAGTTTTTTTAAACAGTTTGACAAATTCTGACTTTCATTGGCTATATTTAAGTAATTTACAGTCAATGTAATTGTTGGTATGACTGGATTTTATTCTACCATTTTATTATTTGTTTCCTGATTATCCCCTCTAGTCTTATTTCTATTTCTAACATTTTCTGCTTTCAGTTGGAATATTAGAATGTTTCTAATAGTTGATTTTATATATTGGTGATTTGCTATATCTCATATTTGTATTTTGGTGTTTGTTCTATGGATGACAATCCACATGCCTTATATTGCACAGTATACTTTTAATTAATATTGTACCATCTCATGTAAAATGTTGATAACCTGCAACTGTATGGATCCACTTACCTCGCTTCACTTAATCTTTGTCTTTCTTATATGTATTGAATCTAAATAGACTGAAAATTAAGCATACCATGTTATGAATTTTGCTTCCAATAATCATTCAGATTTTTTAAGGAAAGGTGCAGGTAGGAGTGAAGGCAAGTAGGCAGGTAGACAGGAAGAGAGAAAAGGAAGAAGAGTCTTTATTTCTATTTTTTTTTTTACTTCCCCCGGGCCTGAGACTCAAACCCAGGGTTATGTGGCTTGCTCCTTTGGGGGCAATTGACCTAACCACTGCTCCTCCAGGGTGTGCCTAATCATACAGATTTTAAAGCTCTTGAGTAATAGAGTAACTGGTGATGAATTCTGTTTTCCTTCGTCTGAAAATGTCTTTAATTCACCTTCATTTCATTGTATATGGAGGTCTTGGTTCATAGTTCTATTTGTTTAACACTTTAAATATACTTTTCTGCTGTCTTTTGACTCCCATGGTTTCTTCTGAGAAATCCAGTTCTTTGATTCTTTGTTTCTCTATATGTAATGTGTCATCTTTAAAAAAAATAATCTGAATATTATAAAAATTGTTTGGTTTTCAGAACTTTGGTTATGATATTCCTGGGCGTAGATGCCTTTGAATTTATCATGGGATTATCTGAGCTTTTTTAAATCTTGTAAACATGTCACCACATTTCCAAAGTTTTAAATCATTATTTCTTCACACATATTTTCTATACCCATTTATTGTCTGGGATTCCAGTGACATGAATGTTAGAACTTTTGATGTTATTTTACAGGTCTCTAAGCATTTGCTAGTTTTCTTCTAATGTTTTTTCTATTACTCTTACTGAATAATTTCTATCTTAAAGTTCACTGATCCCTTTCTGTCATTTGCATTGTACTGTTGAGCCCATCCAGTCAATTTTTAACTATATTATTCAATTCTAAAATTTATATCTTTGTTCTTATAGTTTCATGTTTTTCTGCTGAATTTACTATCTTTCCAGTCATTTAAAGTATGTTTACCTTTACAATATGGAGCATGATTTTAAAGCTGTGTATTAGTTTTCTATTGCTGCATAACAAATTGCCACATACTTAGCAGCTTAAAACAGCACAGTTATTGTCTCCCAGTTTCTGTGAATCAGGAATCTGAGGATGGTCTAATTGTTCAGGGTCTCTCAAAGCTATCAAGATGTCATCTGAGCTACATACTCTCCTGGAGCTTAGAGTCCTATTGTAAGTTTAGATGGCTGCTCACAGAATTCAACTTCCAGCAGTCTATAGTCTTCTCCCTAGGTAGTTCATATCATGACATCTTGCATTTTCAAGGCCAGCAAATAATTTCTCTGTAAGACAGAGTTTTATATAGCATAACATAATCACTGAAATGACATCCCATCACTTTTGCCATATTCTGTTGCCTAGAAGCAAGTCACAGATCCTGTCTGCAGTTAAGGGGAAAAGATTACACCAAACTGTGAGTACCAGGTACCAGGAGGCAAGAAATCACTTGGGAGGTCATCATAGAATCTGGTTGCCATAAGTTGCTTTCAAATATTTGATAATTCTAACATCTGCATATATGAAGACATATGTTGATTGGATTTTCTCTTGTTTCTTTGTATGTTGCCTAATTTTGAATTGTATCCTGGGCATTATGAACATTAAGTTGTATAAACTATGGGTCATATTATAATCTTCTAGAGAATTTTTTCCTCTCTTGGTTCCAGGTCTTGAACCCAGGTCCTTAGGCTTTACGTGGCCTGCACCTTAGCCACTGAGCCACAGGGGTGTACCTAAGGAACTTAATTTAGAAGATTGTCAACCAAGTTAGTTCAGATCATAAATTCTGTCTTGCATTGTATGGATGGGGTAAAATGCTATCAGTATAGTTTTCTAAGTCATTAGTTTGCTGTTTTATTTCTAGTCTATGGATATGTTAGGTATTTGAGTGTTGAGTAGTAGTTTAAATCTTCATTCATTCCTCAAATATTTTGTTATGAACCTTTGGGTCTTTCCTGTACATGCACAGCTTAGGGCTGAGTACAAGACCTGTGAAATAGGAGATCCTTTTCTCCAGTTCTCTTTTGTGTAGTTTTCTTCACAAGCCCACACTTTAGGCCATGGGTGCCTCTTTTCCTGGTTCTTCTCACCATAAAAATAGGGAATCCCTTAGACTTTTTTGCTCCTCACTTGATCATCATTGCCAGACAAATCCACGACTGGGCAAAGTTACTAGAGAAAAACAAGAGCTGAAAGAATTAACTCTCCCCCATAGTCTTTGGCTCTGAGTAGTCTCTATTTGATTATTCTTCCCAGTAATATAGAGTTTCTGTTGGAATTTTCACAATCATGCCACTGCTTTGCTGTGCAACTCGGCAACTGGGACCTACCCTCAGGGAAAATCTACAAGAGAAAAAAATACCGGACATCTATCCACCTTGATACAGACTCCTCTAATTCCTTTTCATATCTAGTTGCTTTGGGTTCCTTTTCTGTCTTCAGGTACTTGATTTTTGTGTTTTGTCCAGCGTTTTTAGTTGTATAAGCAGGAGAAATAGACTGTAGTGGGCTTACTGCACCTTGGTCACAACTGGAACTCATCCTTTCACTTGTAAACTATCTGTAAATTTATGTTTAAAGTAAGTTTTTTATAGACAGCAAATAGTTGACTTGTGCATTTTTATCCAATCTGACAATATATGTATGACTTTTAATTTGAATGTTTAGATAATTTTCATTTAATGTAATTGTGGTTACGTTTGGGTTTGGATCTACTATTTTGTTATTTATATTTGTTCCATCTGCTGTCTCATTCTTTTCTTCCTATTATTCCCTTCTTTAGGAGAAATTGAATTTTTTTATTTCATTATATGTCTACTGTCGGCTTCTTAGCTATATGTCTTTGTTTTTAGTGTTTGCATTGGGTTATGCTTATTACAGTTTTCCTTAAAATAACATTATGCTATTTCATGTATAATGTAAGAATCAAACAAGGATATGCTTTTATTTTGCCCCTCCCATCCTTTGAGCTATTGTTGTCATACATTTTGCTTCTATGTATGCTATGAACTCCACGATCCACTGTTACTATGTTTAACTTAAAAGGCCATTTGCCTTATAAGAATATTTAAAAAATGATAAAAGTTCTTTTATATTTACCACTTACGGCACCAGCATTCCTTTGTATAAATTAAAGTTGACTTCTGGTATTTTTCTTCTGTCTGAAGAGCTTCATTTAAAATTTCTTATAGTGTAAATCTGCTGGTGATGAATTTTCTCAACTTTTATTTTCCTGAAAAAGTATTTACTTAGGGCTCAGTTTTGAAAGGCATTTTCAGTGGTTAAAGAATTTTTGGTGGACAGATTTTCCTTTCATTATTTTAGAGATGTCACTCCACTGTCTTCTAAATAGGGTAACTTCTGATGAGATTTGTGTGACCCTTCTTACCTTTGTTCCTCTATATAATATGCCTTTAATTTGAATTTCTTATAGCATTTTCTGTTTGTCACTGGTTTAAAGGAAGTAAATTATTTGTCTCTTAGTGTTATTCTTTTTGTGTTTATCTTGTTTGAGATATATTGACCATTTTGAATTTTCGGGTTTATTATTTTTATGAAATTGGCAATTTTGATCATTGTACTTTCTTCACCTCCTTCTGAGAGTCCTATGATCTGTTCATTTCTTTTATTTTCAGTCATTTTTTTTTCCTCTATGTTGCATTTGGAATGGTTTTTTTAAGTCCGCTGGTATTTTTCTGCAGTGTCTAATCTGTTAAGTCTAACCAGTATTCTTTCCATTTTAGATATATTTTTAACACTAAGGAGAAGAGAGGAAGAAGAAGCATTTTATTCTATTTTTATTTAGTAGTTCACACTGTTATTTTTCCGTCTAGACTCAGACCTTGAACCCAGGGGTATGTGGCCTGCTGTCCTTTGGAGGCGGTTGATCTAACTGCTGCTCTACCAGGGTGCACCCATTTACTCTTTTAAAAAAATGTAATTAATTTATTTTTTCAGCCCTGGGTCTCAAACATGGATGCATGGCTTTCATACTCTACACCTTAGCCTCCTGAGCTACAAAGAGTGTGTATATGTCTTCATTTTTATATATGTCAAATATTTTTTTAATTTCTTCATTGACACGAGTTTTTTTAGAAGTGTGTTGTTTCATTTCTATACATGTATATATATTTAATTTCCCCAATTTATTTGTGTTACTAATTTCTAATTTCATATCACTGCTTCAGATATCATACTGGTATTATGTTAGCCTCTTTTGAGTCTTATATTATTACCTATGGTTATTGTTGACTTGTCTATTTCTTCCCTCATTTTGGTCATATTTTACTTCATGCGTTTGGGGGTTCTGATGTTAGGCACATATGGTATATAACTGTTACATTTTCCTAATACATATAAACTATATTTTGGAATTGCCACTTCAACTTTATGATTGTTGTTTGCATGATGAATCTTTTTCAATTCTTTTACTTTCAACCAGTTTGCATCTTTGATGCTCAAGTGTATCTCCTGAAGACAGCATATTTGTAAGACAGTTTGACATTCTTTGACTTTCAATTCATTTGTTTAAACCATTCGTCTTTATTATTGATGTAGCTGGATTTATATGTCACTTTACTTTTGGTTTTCTATTATGTTTTGTATTTCTTTTTCTTCTATGTTTTGGTACTTTCTTTTATAGTAAATTAATGTTTTCTAGTATAGCATTTTAATACTTATTATTTTGTCACTACTTTTTATTTGCTTTTCCAGTTGCTGCTCTAGGGCTTATCATATGTATCTTAATTTATCATAAACAGTTCATATTTTTACTGACTTAATTTCTGTGATATGTGGCATACATCTACAGCACTATTTTTTGTGTTATTATTCATATGTATATATATATATATATACTATATTATGCTAAGCCCAACAATGCATTGTTATTTTTATTAACTTATATAATTTATATTTTTAAGATGTTGAGTAGGTAAAGAAGAACAAATATATATTCATAGAGTTTATTATATTAATCTACTACCATTTTTGTTTTCTAAATATTTTTCCTGTATATATCTCATGTTATTTCCTTATTTCAGTGCAGTTCTCATCTAACTCTCTGGTGTTTGATTGTCAAATTTTTTGTACTTTTATATGTAATATGCCTGACAATTCAGTAATATATACATACACATATTGTTTTATACGATACATTAGTTAGAAGAAAGCAGAAAGGATGCATTTTACTATCTTTCATATTTATGTAATTACTTTTACCAATGCTCTATGTTTTTTAGAGTGGGATCAATTTATCCTAAGGGTAGTTATTTTCTTTCAGCCTGAAAAACTTAGCTTTATTTTTCTTGTAAGACAGGTCTGCTAGTAACAAATATGCTCAGTCTTTATCTGAGATTGTCTATATTTTACCTTTATTTCTGAAAATCTTTTTTACTGGATCAAAGATTCTTGGATTTTTGTTACTTTCATTACTTTGAAAATATCATCCTACTTCCTTTTGGCCTCCCATTGGCTTTGATAGAATGTCAGCTATTAAACTTGGTTTCCCTTGTATGATGAGGTTTTCTTTTGCTTCTTTCAAGATTTTAACTTTGCCAACAGTTTTGCTAAGATCTGTCTGGATGTAGATCTCTCTGCCTTTATCTTACTTAGGATTCATTTAACTTTTTGTGCTGTTTTTTTAATACCAAATTTGGGGAGTCTTCAGTCATTGTTTATTTTAATATTTTAGCCTCTTTCTCTCCCTTTCCTGATGGTACTATGTTTACATGAATGTATCTTGGTGTAATTAAAGGACACATGCATTGTTTGGTGACTCTGAGGTTCATTTTTATTTATTCTCTCTATTCTTTGGATTGATGATCTGCCAATTTAATTTCAGGTTCATTGAGTCTTTCTTCTGCCTGCCAAATTTACTATGGAGACTTTCTAGTGAATTTTTCACATCAATTATTATTATTGTCAAGGTTAGAATTTCCTTTTGATTCATTTAAAAAATAATTTGTATCTATTTATATTCTGTAGTTCATGAGGTATTGCTGATGATTTCCTTTAGTTTTTAAAAATATCTATATTTTGAGCTGTGAAGACTTTACTGTCTAATATCTGAACACTCTTAAAGACATTTTCTATTTTTACGTTTCTATCTTACTTTTTTCTTGTGTTTGAGTCAACATTTTCCTGTTTGTATGTGTTATAATTTTTTGTTGAAAACTGGACACTTTAGATGATGTATTGTAGCAATGTGAATACTGATTACAGTTATCCACATACTACTCCCTTTTCATAGGGCTTATTGTTGTTTCTTTACTTGTTTAGTGACTTGGAAATACTATTTCTTTGGCATCTACTTTCCTCATACTGTGAAAAGCAACTGATGTCCCCTCACAGGTCATAATGTTTGGTATGTGTATAATCACCTTGATTTGGCAATGGCTTTAGTAGAACCATATTTCACTGTCTTTCTCTGATTTCTCTGTTTAGTTGTCTGTCTCTATTAGTATCATAGCCAACTATTGCTGTCATTAGTTTCCATCTAGTAGTTTCAGAAAATTTCCTGGACTATAAATTACTCCATCTGATTCAATTAAATTCAGGTCATTTTGCAAGGTAGTTTTCAGACCACTATTCGATATTTGTTCTAACACTTAGAGGCTTCCTCTTACCTATATCTTTCCCTGGTTCTGTCAGTTAAGCTTTTAGCTAATGCATGTTTTTTCTGTCATGGAGCAACTAGCCACTTATTACTCTTGCTACCAAAATCTCCTTTGTTTCCTACAGTGCTCTAAGGTGTGAAATTTCTAATTTTCCATTCCTAATAAAGTCAGTTTCTTAAGTGAGAGTTACAAATTTTCCTGTTGTTATGACCCTCCTTTGCCTCTGGGAAAAATATATATGTATACTTCCTTCAAACTGGTGGTTGAGACAGTAGCTTGCATTATTCATGGTAAACTAGACACAGGTGGTAGAGCTGGATTTATTGACTTACATCTCCTGGTATGGAAATTCACCTTGTAAGTTACTGAGATAAAGGAATTTGAGGTCCAGCTTACCATGGGTGGTGTAGAGCTTGTGCCATAGGAGTGATAACTGGGTAGAGGAAATTGGCACTAGATCTTTGCTGTGCCCACCTGGATTAGAGCTCCAATCTCCAGGGTTGGGGAATGATTAATATGAGAATTCTACAAAGTCCCACTTGACACCTTAATCCTAACCTGTGAATTGGAGCTGGAAGGAGAAAGTTATCTGTTGTTGGCTACAACTGCCCAGAGTAGAGTTTCTGTTATACTGAGCTGGGGATCTTGTGTAGCAGTGAGGCAGAGAAGAATCATGTCAAATGCCACATACTCTCACTGTTCTTACCAAAATTTAATATATTGTCTCAAAAATGTTTCTTCATATTGTCCTTAAGACAATTTCCAGAGACTATTAATAGTGTTATTTTTAAATAATTTTTTTATCATTTATGATTTTTAGCATGATCAAGAATCCATTGAGCTCCTCTTGCTATTCTCCAAGCAGTCATTCTTGTATTCCTTTCTGGTAGTTCTTTTCCTCAACTTTGAGTATCTCCTTCTCATGTATAGGCAGATTAAATAATCATACAAAGATTCAAGAGGATCTCTTTATAGATTTCTGGAACTCACACTCTGTATAGCTTCCTTAAATTCCGATTCAAAACACATTGATTCCTCTGCAACTCCAGTTCAGTCTCTTCAACTTCCTGAGACCACTGGGCTCTGTTTAAATTCCCACTCTTGCACTGTGGCCTGGAAAATGCCTCCACATAGTAAACTGTATTTACCTTGTTTGCTTCTCTTTTTTTCAGTATCACAATTCTGTGTTACTTGTCCAATATATGAAAAACACTTTTTTCCTGGTTTTGTGTTTGTTTAAGGAAGAAGGTTAAATCTGTTTCCTTTTATTCCATCTTGCCTGGAAGTGTAATTTCTGGTCCAGTGCTCTTCTGCTTCATTCTGTTTGTATAGCAATTAAGAACTGAGAGTCTGTGTTTGAATTTTTATTATTCAGTGGTTATGGCAAGTCAGCTCTCTTTTGTGTACCACATATTTCTCTGTTACAAAGTGTAGACAATAAGAGCATCCCCCTTCTTAGTGTTATGAAGATTAAATGAGTTACTTCTTGTTAAGTGTTTATGATGTCAATTTTACCTACTACAATCACCATCACTATTACCACCCTGACTACTTCTTTTTGATTTCTCATATGTAATTGATAAAGTTACCTAAGGTATTTCTTATAGTAGGGATATTGAAGAAGAGTGGACCATGATATCTAATAATTATTGCTAAATATTAGACATTAAATAACAGTTGGAATTTTATATTATGAACTTTAATTTACTGTATTACTGTATAAACTTAATATGGTAGACTCTTTTAGCCAGAAAAGGTCTCCTACGTCAATTCCTTCACTTTGCATTTGAGCAAAATTAGGCCTATAAAACTGATTTCCTTGCCACTTGCCCATGATTATGTAACATGTTAGTCTATGGCTTCTATTAAGTCTTCCTGTTGTCGCACAACGCTGTAACTAGACTTTTTCCATACCTAATGCCATCCTCTACCACCAACCATGTGAAAAAATTGTGCTAGTAAATCTCTAAATAGTATGTTTTTTCAAAATAGTGTTATAACCAAAATAGTGTTAACTATCCACATGAAATCTTACAGAATTCACCCTAGGTAAATGGATATGTTCAATACCCAGGCATTAGCAGACTATCCAAGGCCTGTTTCCATTTTATAAAGATCTGGAAATTTTTAAGGTGGCTGATTTTGGAAATGTGTCGCATTTCCATGTGATATAAATCATTGAACTTAAACTTCATGCTATGTGATATGGAGACATTTTATGAGACACCAGATTTAGAGTATGGTCTTTTGATGTTATAAGAGACCTTTATTTATTTGTCTGTACACAGGTGATGTTGTATCAATAATATCTGATGAAGCAAGCAAGTGGATGCCTCCTATTGACTTGAACACCCTGCTTTGAGCCCTCAAGCCTTCCCTGTATGAATGATGTTTTCTGTCAGGAGAACAGTACATTTTTGCTTTACTTTAATACTCATTATTCTTACTCTGAAGCTCTGTGCCTCTCAAGTGTATCTTTGGTCAAAGCATTGTGACTTAATGCATAGCTTAGCTGTATTCTTTGAGGTACCATTGACTTATAATTCTATATACATTTCAGAAGTATAACTTCACACCTTGACAGATGTATATACCATACCAAATTCATCAAAATGATTTAGTTACTATTTACCATGACAGTGAACCCCTCTACCTGTTCCTCCCATCCTCCCTCTGCCCCACCCGCCACTTTGGTAACCACCATTTTGTTATCAGATTCTTAAGGACTTGTTTCTGTTTTCTTTGCTTTGTTTCTTTATATTCCACATGAGTGAACCTTATGGTATTTGTTATTCACTTTCTGACTTATTTAACTTGACATAATGCTCTAGTTCTATTCATGTTGCTGTACGTGGCAAGATTTAATTTTTATAACTGAATAATATTCATATGTATATGTCTATATATATATATCACATCTTTATTTCCAATCATCTGTTGATTTGCATTTACATTGTTTCCATATCTTAGCTTTTGTGAATAGTGCTGTAATAAACATAGGGGTGCATATATCTTTTCAAAGTAGTGTTTTTATCTTCTTTAGATATATACCTAGGAGTAAACTGCTGTTTCAAATTGGTGCAGTCACTATGGGAAACAATATGGAGGTTCATCAAAAAATTAAAAATAGAGCAATGTGGACTTTTAAAAGTAATGCTATAAAGATAATTCAGTGTACTTAGAAGATTAACATGGGAAACAGATAATTAAATGCTGCATCTTAGATAAGACTAGTGAGTGAAACAATATAAGAGACTAAAGAAGTACTATCAATCTCTGAATGGTATACATCCATTGTTTTTACCAGCCAGCTGGTTATTGTTGAGAAAAGACAATGTTAGAGGCTTAGCAAAAAATCATTGTGCTTTAGAGTAATAAGGGTGGAGAGGGTAGTGCTGCTGGCTGCTTTATATACTTATCATCTGATCCTCATAATACTGCTTTAGATGATATTATCCTCATTTTCAGATGAATAACTTAAAACTTAATAACTTACCTAAGGTCACAAACTGGTATATTCTTGTAGAATTCAGCAGTGACCCCCAGCCCCCCATCTACCTGCTCTGGAGCCCATGTTCTTTCTTCTCTCTGTCTAAAATAGTGTCCAGGTTGGACCAACACTGCAATTAGCTTTTCTTCCTTTAAATTTTGGAAATCAGGATTTTTTTGTCAATGGATGTAAAGATAATATATTTCTCTATCATTTTTTTTTTTCAACTTTTTTTCAACTGTGAGGCTCTGTAGGATTCTTTAGGCTACACTAATTCATCTGGATTCTCTGAGCAGTTTTCACATATTAATTAAAATTTCCAGTTTCTGGAATTCTATCAACTCTTAATAACATTAAATTTCTCATATTGATCACAGTTCAGCTGGGTTTTCAATTTATGAAATCAAAAAACTATTAATTAATAAATACTATTTTGCTATGAGTGAACATTTCAGAAATGAGATCCTTTAGAAGAAAATAAAATAGAACAACTTTTGGTCAAAAGGTTTGTAATCCACCGCATTAATAGATCAAAGCAATGGTTCTTATAGTTAATAGTATTTGAGAATGGTGATTTTGCCAGCTAATAAGTTTGCCACTTTTCTTGCATTAACTAAACTTTAATTAGAATTACCATAAAGTACAAAATAAATGTATGGCTTTTAGCTACAAAATATTTTTATTATGACTCTCCTGTGTGCTAGAATGTCAAAGTAGTCTTTTCTTTTCTCATTAAGAGGAATAAACCCCACAAATAAAAAGTAAAACCTCACTAATAGAGTTGACTTATCTCATCAATACTCTAAAATATTTACTACCCAGAAGCATTCAGTCATAAAAGCTAAATTAAGAAAAACCAAGATTATCTATTCTCTCTTCCCTCCCTAACCCTCTTCCCTGTCTCATTCTCTCTTGTTTTCTCTGATTCTCTTGCACTTATTCTGTCTTTTGTTCACTGATTTTCTCTTTCCCATTCTCTGTCTCTCCCTCTCATTCTCTCTTTTGTCCCTATCTCTCTCATTGCTTTCATTGTAGCTGCAATGTGAACATTAAGCAAGAAGTCATGTTTGCTCCAGGTTGCCATGGAAATGTTTCAATTAAACCTTTGAAGGACATTGGATTGTTCCATTAGTGCAATCACACTCAGATCTTCGAAGATTGGTAATTTAGGGAAAGTTTCTACAAGATAAAAGGACTCCCTTTAAAGTTCAACCATCTCTTCTAACCCCAATTTCTGTTCTCCTACATTATAGTTTTATTTCATTGTTTCTGCTTTGAGACTTGAATTTAATTTCTTAAGGGAAAGGGGATTGCTTCAGAATTATATACTATTATTTTATCGGCCTGCAGAACATTTTCAGTGACGTCCAGTGTGCTTTTTCAGAGCAAAAACTAGGGCACAAATTGGAATCTTGGGCATAGAAAACCTGACTTGAAGTGGAAATAAAAATGTTTTGGAGTGAGAAGAGAGAAGACTTAGACTCCTACAAAGAGATGCACATAGGAACAGATGCAGACTTTCTCTGACAAACAGGGGTTCTGCTCTACTTCTTGGCACCAGAAGAAGTTAAAGAGTGGCACTAGCCTCTGGATGATTGGAAGAGAGGTGGGTCATATTTTCCTAATCTCTAGAAATGAAATGGGGAAAATGGTAGTGTTGTGGCCCCAGTGGAAAGGGATATATGATGTTCAGTACAGCAGTAGAGAGAGGCAATTCTAAGGAAGGCCCAAGCTTTACTAAGACCTCTACCACTAGTAGAAGATTCCTCCATGCGCTGTAATGTGAAGCTGTTTCATCCCTCCCTCCTTCCCCAAAATATGTTCTGAGTATCTAGGCACTGGAGATAGTCATGGATAGACATAGTTCCTACCCTCCTGGAGCTTTATAACCCTACTTTGGGAGGAAGGAGACAGCAGGCAACAAACTTCAAAAACAGCTAAGGAAATGTAAGGTGGAAATACTTATGAAGAAGGAAACATAGAGGGTATAGTTAGATAAAAATAGTGATGGAAAGGATACTTAAGATAGAATGGGTAAAGTCTTCTTTGAATAGATAAGAGAGATCTAGTTACCCAAAGAGCCAAGAGAGTGTTCCAGGTAAATCAAAAAACAAGTTGTAGGAACCAAGTAAAAACATGAGTAGCATGAGTTGTCAGCAGAGGTCAGATCATTCAGAGATTTCCAGGACATGGTAAGAAATTTGGATTTTATTCTGAGTGCAGTGGGAAGCCATTGGAAGATTTTAAAGGGGTTTGGTATTTCTTGCCACCTTCATTGTGACCTAGATACATTGATTTTAGTCCTTCAGTGAATAGAATCTAGAGAAACACCTCATATACCTACAGTAGAAAAATATTTGGAATTGAAAGCCACATTCTTTCACAGAGAATTTATTAGGTACAGAGATATGAAATAAGGTGATTTGCAAAGTTGTATTCCTGACCACCCATCCCTGAGTGTACAAAGCTTTATTACTAAGGACTGTGCTAAAAGGGCCTGTCATGTGATGTGCTTTATGTATGTGTCATGTAAACAAAGCTACTGTCAGTGGTGCCCATTGCCTTTAAAAAATTATAGCTTTAATGCTACTATATTTTTAAAAAATAAAAGCAGAGTGTCTTTAGGGTAATCAGTAAACCAAAAACTATCTTTTAAAAATTAGTTATATTATTTCTTTTGTTTACATTGCTATATTCATTTTAGGATATTGAAGTCACACCTCAGTCTCTGTGTATTTCACACCTCACCCAACACGACAGTTCTGGTGTCCTTTGCAAACACCTTGTTCCCTCTTTCCTCTCCACCCACCTCCTGCCCATCATCTTATGTCCTGTGAATTTTGTTGGGATTTGTCTGTTCATTTGTTTTGTTTCTTTATATTCCACATATGAGTGAAACCATCCTGTACTTCTCTTTTCCTGGCTTATCTTACTTAACATGATCCCCTCCAAGCCCATCCAGGTTGTTGCAAAGGACATGATTATGTCTTTTTTTAAACACATGCATAGAATTACATTGAGTGCGTATACCACAGCTTCTTTATCTAATCATCTGTTGACAGGCATTTAGGTTGTTTCCATGTCTTGTCTATTGTGAATTGTGCTGCCATTAACTATAGGGGGTACAGATATTTTTTTCTGATTAGTTTTATAGTCTCTGAGTATATGTCTATAAGTGAGATTACTGGATTGAATGGTAGATCCATCTTTATTTTTTTGAGGAATATCCACACCGTTTTCCCAAAGAGGAAGAGTCATCATTTGACCCCTTGTCTTCTTTGTGAAGACAGCATTAGTATGGTGGCTAACACATAGACTCTTTTTTCTTTTCAAATAATTTATAGAAGGAATATTATATCATAATATTATATAGGTTTAAGGTATGCATCTTTGTAAATCATAAATTGCATATAATTCATTAAGTTTACCAATACCAATCGAGTTCTTCTTTCACCATGTAATTGATGCCTTTAAAACTTAAACTCTTGAGCTTCCTGGGTTCTAATCTATTCTCCACTAGTTTCCATGTGGTCTTTGGTTCAGTTAATTAACTTTATCTAAGTCTAAATTGTTATGGATAGAATGAGAATTATAGAAATTCTCTTATAAGGTTGTTTTAGTGATTGAATATGTTAAGGTGCTTAAAACAGATTTCATATTAATATTTGATAAATTTGTTAAATAATATAAATAAGCAGTTGAATAAGAAGATAATCAAAGAATTTATGACTGTACCAGACTACTGGGTCACTGGGTAGAGTATGCAGGACAGAAAAAGCAAGGCAATCAGCTAGGAACTGAGATATGAGTTTGGAATAGCCAGTACTGTTTCTGAAGTGAGACCAGTTGTGTCTGTTATGATGTGATAGTCTTTTCCTGTCTGCAGGACAGGAACTCATATAGATCTTTTGAAGTTCAGAGACATGTGAATAATCCCTAGATTGTTTAAGAACACTCGGCTATATACAAGTGATATAGATAACTCCCTGTTGACTAGGTTTAATAGGATATTAGTTCCTGAAAATCAGTTTTTTCAAAACTAAATATGAATCCCAGTGTGACATTTTAGAAACAATTCCTCTTGTTGAGCTTTATCTTTTTCTCTTTCTTGCAGGGGAGCTATTATACTGTCTGAAGAATGAAATAAAAAAGCCTTTCTCTTATAGTTTACTTTCTCCAGAAGAAGTGACTCTAAACTCTTTATTTCATACATGTTGTATTTTCCCTTCCCTCCCATTTTGTCCTAAGTATTTTCACCCAAAAGACTTTTAATTGCATTCTTTATATATTAGAGGAACTACCAAGTGGTGCTCTGTGAACATCAAACAACAAAAATTTCTATCTGTGATGGGATCATGTTAGTAATTTTAAATGGCACATTTGTCTTATTCCATCTGTGGAGTACAGTAGAATTGAGTCCCATTTTAAAGTTATAGGGCTTTCATGGGTTTAGAAAGGTTTCATCCAACTTCTTCCCTCTAGGCTCTACTGTACCTAAACTTTTCTAGAAAGATGAAAATCATGTGTTTTCAAGGACCCTTGGGAATAAAATATTGTAACCTCTTTTTAAGTCTTTTTTGTGTTTAGGACTTTCACTATCAGGTTATTTTCCTCTTATTCATTACAAAGACAAAGAGATTTCCGTATCTCTTGTAGGTTCTATAGTAATGGTGCTTGGTTGCACTGAAATAAACTTATATAAGCAATTTTATTTTTTGACTCTAATTCAGTAACAGGTAGTTTCTAATGAAAAGAAGTCTGCTTTTGTGTCTGTTTTGTTGGAAAAAGAAGAGAATGAGTGACATGACAATTTTCTTTTTATAGCCTCTCTTCCATATAGCTAGGTTGTGATCATTTGTTAATTTACCATTAACAGCATGAAGTGAAATCTCTTATTTTCTGGTCCTATAGGTTGAGAATGTTATATACCAATTATAAAATTAAATCTACTTAGACCAAAGATTCAAGGGTAGGTCAGGGGATATCAATTAGTGATGATATCAACCTGTATTTAGCATGAGTCTCTTTTCTTTATTTTTGTTTTTTAATGTTGGTTATCCCTCAGGCTCTGGGTCAAGAACCCATTTCCTTGGGCTTTACATGATGTACACACCAACCCTCTCAGCTGACTGAGCTGTAAGTGCATACCCTATTTTTTTTTTTTGAGGAATCCCCATACCCTTCTGCACAGCAGCTACATCAGTTTGCATTCCCATTAATAATGTAGAAGGGTGCCCATTTCTCTTTTTTTCTTGTTTTAATGTCACATTTTAGATGTGGTACAAATGTTTTCAAAGATATTTATGAATCAGAACAATTATTAACTCAAAATTTGAATATATTTTATTGTATTTTTATAATAACTTTGTTATTCTTTTGTTTACATTGATATATTCATTTTAGGATTTTAAAATCACTCCTCCATCTGTATTTAAAACTGCTCCTGACATGAGAGGTTGTAGTGTTCTTTACCACCACTTGTTCATTCCTTCCTTCCTCCCCTCTCCTATGCCCCTGGTAATCAGTTTTGCATCCTGTAAATTTTGTTGACATTTTCCAATCATTTGTTTTGTTTCTCTATATTCCACGATTGAATGGAACCATCCTGTACTTCTGTTTTCCTTTCTGGCTTATTTTGCCTTACATTATTCCCTTCAGCTCCATCTAAGTTGTTGCAAAGTGCACAGGATGTTCTTTTTTCCAGCTGCAGAGAATTCTTCTGCATATATATGTATATATACATATATATATACATATATACATATATATATATACATATATACATATATACATATACATATATACATATATACATATATACATATATGTACCAGAATCTTTATCTAGTTATTTGGTGATGGGCATTTAGGTTGTTTCCATGTCTAGGCTAATTGTGAATTGTCCTGCTAGGAACATAGGGATGCATATATTTATTTTGCACATATTTATATTATTTTGTTAGTGTTTTTGTATTTTCTAGGAATAGCCTAGAAGTGGAATTGCTGGATCAAATGGTAGATCTTTATTTTTTTTTGAGGAACTCCTTACTATTTTCCAAAGTTTGTGCTAATTTAATTTACATTTCCCCAACAGTATAGAAGCATTGCTTTTTCTCCACACTCTTTCCAACATTTGTTGTTTCTATTTTTTTTATATAGACCAGTCTTACTGGTGTGAGGTGGTATCTCATTGTGCTTTTTATTTCATTTCTCTGACGGTAAGTGATGCAAAACTTTTTCTGTATTTTGAAGATTAAGCTCTTGATGATGAACATTGTGTGGATACTTCTCTTGTTTTATTAGTTGCCTTTTTCTTTTACAGTACTTTATTTTGCTATACAGAATCCTTTTAATTTGATATTGTCCCAATTGTTTAGTTTTACTTTAATTTTTAGCCACAGGTCTCCCTCCCCCAATGGTATCTTTCAGGTTGATATCAAGTAACATTGATCCTATAATTTATTCTATATATTTTTATGGTTTGGGGTCTTATGTCTATATCTATGCTCCAATTTGTGTTAACATTTGTGTGTGGTGCCAATTAATAATATAATTTTATCAATTGTTTGTTCATTTTTCCCAACGCATTTGTTGACTAGACCTTCCTTCCTCCACTGCATGTTCTTGGCTCCTTTGTCATAGATTAACTGTCCATATAGGTGTGGCTTTACTTCTGGACCTTTACATTTTGTTCCACTGATCTCTGTGTCTATTTCTGCTTCAGTACCTACCTTACTATTTTGATGATCGTCATTCTGTAGTATAGTTTGAAGTCAGGGAACGTGAATCCTTTGTTCTTTATTTTTCTTTCTGAGGATAGCTTTGGCTATTTGAGACCTTTAGTGGTTCCATACAAACTTCAGTATTGCCTATTCAATTTAAGTTTGGAATTTTGAGTGGGAATTACATTAAATCTCTCTGTTGATGTAGGTGGAATACTATAAAATATTTTGAATAAAGAGCTGAAATTTCATAAAATTCATGTCAAAATTTATGTTAATATTTCATTTTAATAAACCATGTTTAATCATCCTGACTTCCCTTTTCATATCATGTTTAATCTTCTGTTAGCAACAGCTCTGAAATGCTAACTAAGGGAAAGTTAGGAAATGCTCACTAATGGGCAATATCTATACCTGCCCATACCATAAAGTGATGGTAATTAGAAGAGTATGGTACTGAAATAAAAACACACATATAATCAGTGGAATAGAATTGAGACCCCAGAAATAAACACACATATATGCTCAGTTAATTTATGACAAAGGTCCTAACAGCATGCAATGGAAAGCCTTTTCAACAGATAGTTTTGGGAAACTGGAGAGCTGTATGCAAAAGAATGAAACTAGATCAATAACTCTCTTACACCATAGACAAAAATCAATTCAAAATGGATTAGAGACTGAATGTAAGACCAGAAACCATAAAATACATAGAAAAAAAACATAGACAATATATTTCATAGCATCGATATTAGACATGAGACATCACTGGAAATTCAACCCAACATCAAGGGAAACAGTTAAATAAAATAAATGGGACAACATCAGACTAAAAAGCTTCTACACTGCAAAATAAACTATCATCAAAACAAAAAGGCAGCCTACTGACTAGAAGAAGACATTTCCACATCATACGTCCAACAAGGTTAATATGCAATATATATATATATATATATAAAGAATACTTACAGAAGCAAAATCCAAGCAACCTACTAAAAATATGGACAGAAGATATAAATAGCACTTCTCCAAAGAAAACATACAGATGACCAACAAACACATGTAAAAATGCTCACAGGTCAGTGCACAAGTCTGAGAGAGAAAAGATTATGCCTCCCCCTCTATGCACAGAAGCAAGAGGGCTCCAACCATGTTGAGACCCAGCATAATCGCATAAGAGAGAAAGGACTCATCCTCAGTCCACTACCTACTCTTGCAAATTCCAACCACCCATAGCCCCTCTGAGGACCCTATGGTGCAACACAACAGCCACCACATAAGAGTAAATCAAAAGAGAAAGAAAAGCCACTGTACTAAATACAAGGAAAAGAAGAAAGTCATATCAAAAACTAAATTCCACAAAAATAAAATTAGAACGGCTCCAAAAGATTCTAGGAGCTCCACAGAGATATTCTAACACTGAACAGGGTGGCATAACAAGCCCCTCTTTAAAATAATAGTTATAGAAAACCTAATGATGGTATGCCCTGGTGGCCTAACAGGTAAGGTCCCCAGGACATAGTCCACATATATCCCAGGGACCCAGGGGGAGCAACTAGGATGAATAATTTAAAAAATGTGAAGTGCTTCTTTCTCCTCTCTTCCTGCCTGCTTGCCTAGTCATCTTCATTATGCTTGTACCTTTCCTTAAAAAAAACATGAATGAGGCATGCCCTGGTGAAGGAGCAATTAGGTCCACTGCTTCCTACAGAGTGCAGTTGACATGCATCCCAATGACCCGCTTTCCATCTTGGGGTCTGAGGGAACAATGAAGATGAACAACTAAATAAATTATAAAAACAAACAGAACGAGATGCAGGAGGCACAACCAACTACACACAAAAGACTTCAGAAAAGTACTACTTCACTGAAGATATTGAGGCTATAAAATATAACAGAAATACTCAAGATAAAAAATACAGTCAATGAATTGATGACAAACTGGAAAGTTCAATAAATAAGCTCAGTCTCACAGAAGAACAAATTTCAGGTATTGAATACAAAATTATAAAGACAACCTTCATGGAAGAGGAGAGACAAACAAGACTAAAGAAAAACAAAGAAACCCTGTAAGAATATCAGATACCACGGGCAAAAGAAGCATAACTAAAATAGGTATCATGGAAGAAGAGAGAACAGAACAGAAAACTTACTTAAATAAGTAATAGCAGAGAACTTGCATAACTGTCACAGAAAGTAGCCATGGAGGTTCAAAAAGCTAAAAAACACCAAAATTTCTAAATGTATGAAGATAGACTGCAAAACTCATTCTAGTGGAACTAGCAAGAGCCAATAGTAAAGAAAAATTGCTCAAGGCTACTAAAGAAAAGAGAAATATAACCTATAAAGTTACAGCAATCAAGCTATCATTGCACTTCTCAGCAGAAATCCTGCAATCTGGGGAGAGTGGAACAATAAATTCAAACACTAAAAGGTAAACTACCAGTCAAGACTACTATGCTGCAGAACTAGCATTCAAAGATAATGGAAATAAACGTCTTTAATGATAAACAAATGATATATAAGTCTGCCTTTCAAGAAGTGTTGAAAGAGTTGCTCAGCAGCAGGAAAAATGAATACAAAAAATCATTAAACTCACAAAATAGTGTGAAGAGTAAAATAAAATCAGAAACAAAGACATAACCAACAGGAGAAAACCAAAAGCAGTAAAGTGGAAAAGAAAAACATGCACTTTATGGACATAAATATGATACAGCATCAGCTCATAAAATACTCTCTAGAGCAGTAAAGTCAGAAACAATTTGCAAAGTAGCAACAAAATCTAATCTGAAAGAGATACATAGCTGGGTAGAAGATGAAACTAAAAGAGTTGATACTGAAAACCACACATAGGTAAAAACAAAACAAAAAAATGGAAAAGAAGCAATAGAGATAGAAAACAAAGGCTGAAATGACAGCAACAAAGCCCTAAAATCAGTGAGCACTTTATATATGAATGAACTGAACTCACTGGTCAACAAACACAGAATGACTAGATGGATCAAAAAACAGGGACTCATTGATATTATGCTAGCAAGAAACTCATATCAAATCCAAGATAAACATAGATTGAAAGCAAAGGGATATATCTATCTCTATCATCTATCTACATGTTATGTTTATGCATATATGTATATATATATGTGTGTATATATATATATATATGATTCTGTTTGACATATGCAGAGTGTTCTAGCCCAATAAATAAATACTATACATTCTTTTCGAGTGTTCATGGAACATTCTCACAGACAAACCATATCCTTGGGCACAAAACAAGTCTCAGTAAATTTAACAAAATTGAAATTATAGAAATCATCATGACCACTGAACCAGAATAAAATTGGAAGAACCATAATTATGTGGAAATTAAGCAACATACTTCTGAACAACTCCTGCATCATTGATGAAATTGAAGATGAAAAAATTGTTTGGAAGCAAATGAAAATGAATGCATGAGCTATCAGAAATGTGGGATGTGGCAAAAGCAGTTCTTAGACAAAAGTTTATAGTCAAAAAAGTTCCCACAGAAACCAACAACACGAATTGAATATCTAGCAACACACTTGGAGGAGTAAAAAAAGATGAACAATCAAAACAAAAAATCAATAGAAGGATTGAAATAATGAAAATTAGAGCAGAAATAAATGAATTTTAAAACAAAATGACCATCCAAAAGATCAATAAAATCAAGAGTTGGTTCTTTGAAAAAGTAAACAAAATTGATAGATCCCTAGTCAGGCTCAGAAAGAAGAAGAGAGAATATCCTAATTACAAGAATTAGAAATGAAAGAAGTGAGATCACAGCAGACATCATAGAAATACAAAGGATAATGAGACTATTATGACCACCTATATGCCAACAAATTTGTTAACCATGAATATATATGGACAGATTTCTAGAATCCTACAGCTTTCCAAAATTGAACTAGGAAGACATATATAACTTGAACAGACCCCCAGTGACATGTGCAGAAATTGAAACACTAATCAAAAGTCTCCCCAAAAACAGGATCCCAGGACTAGATGGTTTCACTAGAGAATTCCACCAAACATTTCAAAAGAGCTAATTCCCATCCTCTTTAATCTCTTCCAAAAATCAAAGAGTAGGAAATAATCCCAAATACTTTCTATGTGACTAACATTACCCTGTTTCTAATTTTAGACAAAGATAGCACCAAAAAAGAAAATTAGACCAGTGTCACTAATGAATATAGTGTATCTTATGGTTTCACAAATCCTCAATGAAATTATGGAAAACTGAATTTAATAGCACATTTAAAAGAGTATACCTCTTGCTCAGGTAAGATTTATTCCAGGGGTGAAAGGATAATTCAATACATACATATCAATCAATGGTATATAGCCTATCAGCAAAGGGAAAACAAAAAATCATGTGGTCGCATACAGAAAAAAGCATTTGATGACATTGATTCATCACCCAATCATGATAAAAAAAACTCTCACCAAAATAGGAGGAAAAAAGCACATGCATCAGCATAATAAAATCACTATATGACAAACACACAACCAACATCATATTCAGTGGTGAAATACTGAAAGACATCCCCCTAAGATCTAGAATAAAACGAGGATTGTCACTCTCTGACATAGTTCTGGAAGCTCTGGCCAGAGAAATAAGGGAAGAAAGGACATTAAAATAAGCCAAATAGGAAAAGAAGACATAAAATGATCATTATTTACAGATGTTATATTATACATAGAGAACCCTAAAGATTACATCACGAAACTACTAGACACAATAAACGAATACAGAAAGCTTTCATAATATGGAATCAACACATAACAATCAGTAGTATTCCTATATGTAAACAATGAAGTAGGGAAAAATCTAATTAAAAAAGAAATTTGATTCCCATTTCACAGTAGCACTAAAAAGATAAAATATCTGGGAATAAACTTAACAGAAAAGGTGAGAGACCTTGACAATGAAAACTACAAAACTTTGGCAAAGAATTAGAAGAAGACCCAAAGAGATGAAAGAACATTCCATACTCCTTACATTGGAAGGATTAAATTAGTTAAAACGGTTATCCTACCCAAAGTTATATACAAATGTGGTGCAATTCCCATTCAGAATTTCAGGGACAATTTTCAAGAATATTGAACAAACAATACTGAAGTTTGCATGGAACCAGAAAAGTCCTGAAATAACCAAATTATCCTCAATAAAAGAAGAAATATAGAGAAATCACAGTCCCTGATTTCAAGCTATACTAAATAGCAATCATCAAAGCAAATTCATTATCTTAAAATGGGTATGGCTTTGTAAATAAAATAAATTATAATAAAAGTATTATAAAGCTATTATAAAAATCGATTAGCAACCTTTAAGAATAGTATAGTAGTGAAACAAACATCTACACACAGATCAATGGAATAAAATCGATCACCAAGAGAAAAAGCCATTCCTATATGGACTGTTAATCTATGACAAAGGATTCAAGAACATACAATGGAGAAGAGTAAGTTTACTCAAGAAATGGTGCTGGCAGAACTGGACAACCTCCTGCAAAAAAATGAAGCTATTTTATTCATTTGTGCCATACACAAAAATTAACTCAAAATACATTGAGGAAATGTAGGGAAAAAAAAGCAATGCTTCATGACATTGCTAGCAGAGCTATCTTTGGGGAAAGGACACCTGTGCGAAAGAAATGAAATAAAATTATAAAATAAAATACAACTCGTACTGCATCAAAGTAAAAAGCTTTTGTATCATGAAGGAAACCAGCACTAAAACTAAAAGGCAACCATGAAATGGGATAAGATATTTGTATAACATACATCAGAGAAAAATTGAATGTCCAGAATATATAAAGATCTCATACACCTCAACAACAAAAAAGCAAATGACCCCCCCCAAAAATTGGCAGAAGAACCGAATAAACACCTATCTAAAGAAGACACACAGATGGCCTACAGAAACATGATAAAATGTTCTGCATCACTCATCATCATCAGAGAAATGTAAATTAAAACCACAATGAGAATGGCCTATATTTAAAAGAGTAGAAACAATGAATGTTGGAGAGGGTGTAGAGAAAAATGAACCCTCCTAGACTGTTGTTAGAAATGTAAATTAGTGTAACTTCTTTGTAAAACAGTATAGAGATTCCTCAAAAACATAAAGATGGATCTACCATGTGATTCAACAACCTCACATCTAGGCATAAACCCAGAGGAAACAAAATCTAATCAGAAAAAAAATGTGCACCCCTGTATTCATAGCAGCACAGTTCACAATAGCCAAGACACGGAAACAACCTAAATGCCTGTCAACAGATGACTAAATAAAGAAAGTGTGGTATTTATACTCAGTGGAATTCTTCGTGGCTCTTTAAAAAAATGAAAGTATACCCTTTGCAACAACCTGGATGAAATTGGAAGTAAATCATGTTAAGAAAATAAACCAGAGAGAAAAAAAAAGCATAGGTTGATTTCACTCATATGTGGAATATAAAGAAACAAACAAACTCCAATTTCACAGGACCCAATACTGTTGAGGGTAAAGCAGGGAGAGAAGGAATGAGGGAGGGGATAATGTAGTGGTAAAGGGTGTTATGTAGAACTGGTGGTGGATTTGGTGTCAAATACCCACAGACTGAGTTGTGATTTCAATATCCTAAAATGCATATAGCAATGTAACAAAAGTAATAGTAAAATTATTCTTCAAAAATAAAGAAAACTGCTCATCACTGATTATTAGGAAAATGCAAATAGAAATCACAATGAGAGGCATACCCTTGTGGCTCAGTCAGCTGAGTGGCTCTTGTGCAAACCACATACAACACAAGGACCTCTGTGTGAGACTCAGGGTCAGGGTGAAAAACTAAAAGGAACAACTAAATAAATACATTTTTTCTTCTTTCCTTCCTCTCTTTAAAAAAAGTCACAATGCAGTATTCCCTCACCTTTGTTAGAAACATCTATATTGAAAAGACTAGAAACAAGTGTTGGCAAGGGTATAAAGGAAACCCATGTACTATGTTGGTGGGAATATAAATTGGTATAGTCACTTGAGAAAACTTTATGGAGGTTCCTCAAAATGTTAAAAATAGAAATACCCTAAGTGGTGGCAGACTAATAGAAATATGATGGTGGGTACAGTTTGCTATCATATATTTAATTGAGTAGACCTATACATCTAAATGTTAAGTAGAAAATTAGTGTTACCTCAATGAAACAAAAAGTGCACTATTATCTAGTATTTCCACTTCTAGGTATCAATCTGAAGAACATGAAAACACTAATGTGGAAAGATATATGCACCCCTGTGTTTATTGCCACAGTATTCACGATAGCCAATAGTGGAAACATCCTAAGTGCTTATCGATAGATAACTTGATAAAGAAAAGTTAAAGTGGAATATTACCCAGCTGTACAAAAAAAAATAGATGAAATCTTATCATTTGCAACAACATGAATGGAATTAGAGGGGATTATCTACATGAAATAAATCAGAAGGAAAAAGACAAATACTGAATGATATCACTCATATGCATGATTAAAAAAAGGACAAAGCAAATAGACAGACAAAAAAAACAACCTAAAACTAACCCTTGAATTGACAACAGGACTAAAGTTACCAGAGGGGAATATAGGTGAGGTGGGATTAAATGGTAGTAGGGGTTCAATGGACAATGGTGGAAGGCTATTAGAAATTTTATGGTGGGCTTGGTATGTTTTCAATATTTTATAAAGAGTGAATCTGCATATCTAGAATTTACATTGTGTTGTGAATGAATGTTACCACAATAAAAATATTTTAAAGAAAAATAATATATACCTCTCCTGCTATGTTGGCACTACCAGGTATTAATAGAAGAATAAGTTTAATATACTTTTGTGCAAAGATATGAGCTTAAACTTTATATGGAATATATTCTTTATGTGACTGTGGTAATTAACTTAGTAGCATCTTTTGGTTATAGGGTCATCATTCTCAAGCAATCTGTCTACATTTTCTTTTCTATCACTCAGAAGTAGGCCTTATACTGAAATATACTTTGGATATTAAAATAATTAATGGTTGTATTTGCTGTTTCAACAACTAGTATTGATCTTTTATTGAACTTTCCTTTAGGACTACTTACAAATATCCGATAGTGCATTGAGAATGTTAGAATGTGCCCATTTTAGTCTATATACCAAAGAGCAAGGATTAGGCATTGTGATTCATCCAGATTATTGAGAACATGCTAAAATTTTCAGTGGGGTAGAGAGTAAAACTATTGCCCATAATTAGGTGGAATAGGGATCTTGGATGAACTGTTCTGGTGACATAGACTAGATTTGACTAGAAAAGGGCAGATTCAGTGTAAAGGTGTTAACATTGTTTTCAGAAAGAGCAAGTTGTATAATCACAGTTTATGGATTTCCTAGTGTGCTTACTTCTTTCTCTTCCATTGTCCATATTTGGTCCTTTTCACTGTCACTTAGACATGGGAACAACATTTATATTCAGCAAATATTCTCTGAACAAATGCTTAAGAACAAATTTAAAGAGATGTTTGTCAAAATAAAACAAATAGAGATGATATCTTTTTCTTTCCATACCAATACTTATTAAACCAATTGCTGAGGTTAGGGATCTTGGAGTATATCTGGCTCCTGGATCCACACAAGAATTTATGTACTGGCTGGTCTGTTTATCCTCAATTGAATTTTGACTTTTTGAAGTTTACTTCAAGTCATTAAATATTTGCATTGATTAAAGAAATGGATTTATTATTCTAAAACAGTGTGTACTTTAAGGTTTCTATCCCCTCTGTTCTAGGGAAAACAATAGCCTTATTTTTTCAGTCAGCATTATTCCCCTGATGCAGCATTAAAACCAATTATAACTAAACATACTCAATTCCAAGTGAACTAGTGTAATTTTTCTGTAAAGCAGGACTGAATAAGATCATATATAGATTAGCCAGAAGTAAAATGGCTTTGTGTTTTGCCTTTGTAACAGCCTCTTGGAAGGTTATTTAATTTGATGCTGTTATCTGTAAGAAATAGAACAAAGCAGGATGAAGCATGTACATTCAAAGTGTAGCTTAAAGTATTCTTGAAAAATAAAGTGCTGATTTTTTACTTTAAAAATCTGGATAAAAATTTAAAAAATTGGATGATGGGTTCAAATAATTTGAGGATACTATGATGCCCAAGTGAAGTCACATGACTCAGTGGATAATTCCGAAGAAACTCAGGAAGAACTGCATTAGTGATAGTCTGTAAGCATACACAGTGCTTTACGATTGGTTGATTGCTCTAAACAAAGAAGAAAATCCTTTATCTGAGGAGTTTTCAATCTAAAGATACAAGTTGGTGTGGTACAATATGCAGTGAGAACAATAAGTGAGCCCCATAGTGGGTGGTCTTCATAGCTGAAATGTTTCCAAACAA
>RJWH01003591.1:0-69791 GCA_004363575.1 Solenodon paradoxus
CCCCCCCTTCCTGTCCCCTCCCCCGAGCTGTGCTGGCCGTGAGAGCGGGTTTTATTTATTTTTCTGTTTGTTTGGGAAGAGGGCAGTGGCAGTTCTGGGCCCTGGCTGCTGTGCTCTGCTCTGCCTGGAGCAGTGGGCTGCCCGCCGTGCTGGCCTCCCAGGAATGTGGCTGGGACGCCCCGCGCTATATTTACTCCCCTCCAGCTGCCTGCCCCAGCAGGGCAGAGCCAGGCCTGCCTGGTGGCCCCAGGGGAGCCCTGTACCCACCCTCTCTTGTCCAGCAGACCCCACATGGCCCTCAGGTCACCGCTCCCTCCCTTCCCGATGACCTCCTCTGACTTGCCTGCCAACAGGAACCCTTGTATGCCGTGCCAGCATGGGCATGAAAGTACGGGCACTAATGGGGCCGTAGTGGTGTGGGGCTGCACCTGGCAGCCCCCACCCCCTACCCAGGGGCCTAGCCTAGGCCTGTAATCTGGTGGCCAGAACTATGCAAAGCATCTTTCTGGGCCTCTTCCCACCCAACCTGGTGCCTGTTCTTGCCATAATCGCCTCAACTCTGCTGTGATCACTGGCAGTGATGGGCTGGGGTGGGATCGGGGTCTTCAGTGGGCTCGAGTAGATGTGTTCCCTGCCATGCTGCCCCCCACCCCACGCCACGCACATACCTTGCCCTCTGCTGGACACCCCCGGGTCTCTCACAGATACATGTGTGTGCACACAGCTAAGTGCGTATGCATGTGCAGTACACACGCCACATGCTGGATGGTACCATTTTTGCAGGCAGGGCCGTGCCTCCCGTCATTGATTCCCTCATTCATCAGATGCTGATGGGAGTGTTGGAGCTTGCCCCTTGCCAGCCCTGTAGTGGGATGTGGCAGTGAGTTCTTCCGTGTCCCTGTGCCCAGCACTCAGCCAAGTGTTTGAAGAGCTTTAGTTGCTACTCTTCTAATCTGTGGCTGCCCCCTAATTATTACTCTTATAATAATAAGTACTTGACAGTACTATTGATGGTGGCTCACCCACCCTGAACCCTTCTGGGGGTGCAAGCAAACTCAACAGATTCCTAGCCTTTGCTCCCTTTAATTCGCACAGAAGTCAGCAAGTTGGGTGATGTTAGTGTCCCTACTTAGGGATGAGGAGACTGAGGCTGGAGAGTTTGTGATTTGCCCCGGGATATGCCGCTGACAAGTGGAATTGCCTCCTGGGGAGCTCATGACTGGCTGTGATCAATATGGGACAGCCAGGGTGGGTGTGCATGTGGTGTTTTCTGCACTGCCTGGCACACAGCAGGACCTCCCTGCTCTTACTGTCTTTCTTCCTGGAGGCCCCACAACCCTGCTGCAGGGCCTGGCATGTGGAGGGGAGAAGGGCCACTTGACTAGTTGGGTGAATGAATGAATGACTGACTGCTCAACTCATTGACTTTGGGCATGAGTACTCTCACAGGACAGCAGGGTGGGGGACATGCTTGTGCCAGTGACCACGAGTGTATGGCAACTCACTGGCCCAGTAGAGAAATGTAGGAATTGAGGTAGGGGGCAGGGCTAGAGATGTCACTAGGCACCACAATAAGAGGGGCCCAACTCTTGGGACAGATCATAGGTTTTCCTTGGATCTTCAGTTTTCACATCTATTAAATGGACTTAGGGACCTTTGTCCTGGCTGGCTGCCAGCTGGCCTGGCCTGGGCTGGGGCTGACCTGGGAGCCTGAGAGATGAGGGGACTGTGGTGGGAAGGAGGAAGCTGTGGGTGGTGAAGACAGGAAGATGAAGCGTGGGGCTTGGCTTGGAACCTGAGAAGCAGGGAGACCAGCCCTGACCTGACGCCCGTCCTCCCTCTGAGCTGCAGGGTGGGGGTGCAAACTCACAAACCCCTAGCTGCCCTTTCTTCCTGACATCTGCAGCCTCAGTGGCTGTGTGGACTGTGTGAGCTGAGACTAGGTGGCCTGTCCTCCAGAATTAAACCAGTTCCATCTCTATACCCACAGGTCCTCCATTAGCCTCATGGTTAGTTTCTCTTGATCCTGAGGGTAGAGATCCAGCTCCTCTCCTGCCTGACCCACCTACCCAAAGCTAGAGCGGGTATCAGTTAGCTGGGCCCATAGCAGCAGGTGAGGAGGGCTTGGCCCCCTTTTTTTCCTGGCAGTTTTAGATCTTGGTGGCCTAGAATTCTTTAGTAACTGGAATCTAGAATCATAGAATGCTTGGAGCAGAGGCATTCTCGAATCAAGATTCTTGTCATGTTGGGATTCTTGAATCACAGAACCCTGGTTTTTACTGCTGGAAGAAAGTGTGAATGGTCAGGTTTGAATCTTGTTTGATGCTAGGGGACAGGGAGCATCTGAGGGGAGGGGCTGCCCTGTGTTGCCCTCAGGTGACATGAGTACAGACCCGAGACATATAAACCCAGTTCTACGTCCACTTTACCCCTTTTGTGCTCTAGCCACTGTGAGGAGTGGGCTGTGTGGGTCTAGTTAGACACAAGGGGATGCGGCTGGCCTGCAGGCACAGGAGGGGTCCACACTGCAGTGCCTGCCTGCCCGCTGCCCACGCTTCCCCAGGCACTGGTGTGAGGAGGAAATGCAGGCAGGCTGTTGCTTCCAGTGACAGCCGGCAGGGCCGGGCGGCTTCCCAGCTCCCCCTCTGATTCATGGCCGTCTGCAGCTCCCCCTTCCCCTGGGGCCCTCAGCAGCCCCATCTGTGCAATGGGGAGAGGAGGCTGTACCCCACATCTAACATCACAAAGACAATATAGTGGATATTCTTTTCAAAACCACTATTGAACTGCAGGAGAGTTAGGAGAGCAGTCTGGAAAATGCAGGTCCAGCATTTGAACCCAGCTTCCTGAGAAGTTCTTGGAGTCACCTGAAGGGCTCCAGGAGCCTGGGAGGTCGTAATTGGTTCCTGGAACAGGAAGTGTGTTGAGTGGCAGATGGATAGAGGAAGGACCTATAGTCAGAGTTCTCCCTCAGGAAGACCACTGGATGGGAGGCCTGGTGTGCTGGGCTCTCTCCTGACCTCAGTTTACCCATCTGCAAAATGGGTGTTGTCCCTGCTCTTACACGAGGTCATCCATTCATTGTCTGTTCTGTGCCGGGATATGTTCTCTGGATGCTGGGGATGGCGGGCTGCCCCTTTGCTGTGAATCTGGGTTGGGAGTGTGATTGGACAAAGGAGTGTCTCAAGAGAAGGAATGGGCTGGGGGTGGGGAATAAGGAGCCAGCCTGCTAGGCAATGTCCAACAGAAAATCCCAACCATTCTCAGGAAGTATTTCCTCCATGGGTCTCCTGGGAGGGAGGCAAAGCAAGCAGGAAGGAGGGTGGTTGGGGGCAAACTAGCGCCGTGTGTGTCCCCCCCCACCCCGCCCCAGCCATTCGTAGTAGAGACATCCCAGGCCAGGCAGCTGGGTGGGTGTGCGTCTCACACCATGGGAGACCCAGAACACAACCCCCATGCTCTGAATCTGGGCCTGTTATGGGGGGCCAGGGCTGCAAGGAAGGGCCAGGCCATAGTCCAGATTTCAAAGCCTTCCCTGGGGGCGTCGTGGTGCCCTCCGCCCTGTCCTGAGCTGCCGCCACGCGGGGGTGGCAGATGCTGTTTCAGGGCTGAGGCTAGTGGGAGGCCTCCGGAAGGTCCTCCTGGGAGGTTCCGGGGGGGCAGCGGGGTTGTCGGCAGCTGCCACCGAGCCAAGGTTGGTTCAGTGTGGCCTCTCAGGTCGCATGCAGTCCCCACAGGCCTGGAGGACAGGATGAGGTGGGTGTACTTTAGAATGGAGACAAACCCCTCCTGCCTTTGCCCACCCCCCCTCACTGTCCACTGAGCTTCTAGGCTAGCCCCCTCCCATCCATGGCTGTATTGGCAGAGCTCCCCACCCCCCTCAGGGAAGGCAACGAAGGAGGCGCAGTGGGCTCAGAACAGCGGGTGCCCGCGCAGCCAAGTATTTGCGCGAGCTGTCAGAGACAGACAGGCATGTGGGGAATTTGGTGCGTGTGGGGCTGGGGGAGGCAACTGAACTGGGTGGGCAGGCAGGCTGCTGGGAGGAGGGAAACTGGGCTGCTGCCTCCACTGGTTGGATCCTGCAGAGACCACCTTCCCCAGCTCAGCCCAGCCTAGAAGTTGCACCCAACAGCGTCCTCCTGGCTGTACCCATACGGTTAAGGGGCAGGACTGTGAGCCTGGCTGGGGTCTGATCACGGGACTGACACAGGGTGGTGGGGGTGGGGGGGGTGCACTTCTGCAGGGCTGGAGCTTGGGAGAGGCTGCCTGGTGGAGTGTGGAGCCAGGCTGGAATGCGGGTTGTGTCCGACTGTGGCCTCCAGGAAATAGCAGCTGTCATGCTCCCCTCGTTCTCCCCCCCCCCCAAGCCTGGCACAACTTGTTTCCTGGCCAGGGTCCGGCTGGGGCAGATTGGAGGAGCCTGGTATTGCCCAGCGTGGGCAAGGAACAGGCAGGGCAGAGGGGGCCATATTTATAAATGTAAAGGTATTGAGGGTGCTGGGAAGGAGGCTCTTCCAGCCATTCTTTGCTGAAGCAGGTTGGAGTTACTTTGGAGAAGGTGATCGCAGCCTTTATCTCCCTGGAAAAGACCCCAGTTTAGTCACTATTGTGGTCTGGTCTCCAACTGTGTCTGTTGGGGCCAGGCTGAGCTCAGAGATAAATAATGCTTGATGCTTTGTAGTTGAGAGCCCAGAGAGGGGGATACATTGGCCCAAGGTCACACAGTAGGCTTCCCAGCCATCTTGTCTTATGTGGACTAGTAGGAAGCGTGAACAGTGGGGGTTTGCTGGGGTGGGGGGTCCTATATTTAGTCAGTCCTGAAGAGTCAGGGGGCCCCTGGGAGCAGCTGTTTGGGGGGGGTGGGTAGACAGAAGCCTGGAACTGCATTTAGTCTGGACAGAAATATCCTCCCCCCACCCACCCACCCACTGACTGGGCGGCCAGGCTGCGGGCTTGTCCCCTGAGGGGCAGCTTGCCTGGGCCTGGCGGCCGGCGGGACAGGCAAGATGACCCGATAGGCTTTTCCCAGCTCAGGTTTCGATGAAACAGGAACCGGAGCCGCAGCCTGGGCCGAGGGGGCCAGGGCAGCCAGAGCCTGGGGGCCAGGGCTGCCTCCCCCGCCCTCCCCTCCTCCCCATGATGCAGCCTCCCCTTCTCTGAGGCCTGGGGAAGCAGCAGGTTATTTATCAAACCAGCTTCCCTGCCGTGTCTGCCTGCGCCTCCCCCCTACCCCTTGCGCTGGCGGCCATGAGCCCAGCAGAGCAGGGTGAGCTGGGCGGGCAGGCGGCGGGATGAGCTCAGGAGATGTGAGTCACCCCATCCCCAGAAGCCCCACGAGGCCCTGCGGCCTGGCAGGCAGAACGCACTCATGCTCCCCACCAGGCACACCCAGGGGCACACAGCTGGGCCAGACACAGACACTCAGCACACATAGTTCCACGCAGTCCAGCACACACCAGTGACACGTACTGGCTTGGTCACACATGCCACGGACACGCCAGGAGCACTCAGCCCCCACCTCTGGCACACAGCACACACATTGGCACGTACATAGGCAAATGGACAACACAGTCACGCATGGGTGTGCCGTGCCCCTGGGGGGACCCCACACACTGCTCCAATAAGGCAGTTGGGTTTTCCGTGTCCTGTTACAGGCTCAGTCACAGCTCACACCCAGATGGTGCCATTGAGTTGAGCCAGGAACATGGACACAACAGAGCCTGGTGTGCCCGTGCACACGCACACATTCACATGCACGCATGCACACATTCCTTGTGGTCAGGGCCCCAGTCACCCAAATGCCCCCTGTTCCGGCTCACACAAAGGACCCTCACCCATGTAAAGTCAGCCGAATTCTGTAAATGGGATTGAGAAGGAAGAGATGTTTCCCACTCTAGAGAGGAGGCCCAAGGATCGACAGACATGCTAATCCTACCTGCCCCTTGGGAGGAAGGACTGTCTGTCTCAGGCAGAGTAGGGATGGAGGAAGGAGAGGCAAACGACTAGGAAGAGGAAAGGCTGGCTAAGGAAAGCTGTGGAAAATTGACTCCCCCGGAATGCCAAGTGACCAGCTACTCCCCCTACTCGGGGTGGGGTCCTTGGGAGATTGGGGGTGACGAGACTGGAAGAGGGATGAGACCTGCTTGGGTTGTGCTTCAAGTGTCTGTCTGCCTACTCGTCCTTTCATTTTCTCCCCCACCTTGCAGCCAGCACCCTGGGACTTAGAATTTGGGCTTCAACCCTGATTCTAGTCCACTGGCCTACAAAACGTATGCTGAGCAGTTCCAAGAACTGGAGGGGCCGGCCAGGCTCCTGGGTTAGAGGGATGCCCTCAGGGAACCTCTGAGCTTCTGCTGTCCTTTGGGGCTGGGCCTGCCTTCCCTGGACTGGGCAGAACTGGGGCATACCATTTTTCCTACACTGAAAGATGCACCGTTTCTCAGAGGAGTGAATTGAAGTCTGCTGGGATGGCTTTCATGGTCATGATGGCTTTGGGCACAGTCACCTAATACCCAGACTTCAGATTGTTCTGGATTCATGGGATTGAGAGAGCCCAGCAAGGGTCAAGGGGCAGATGGCTGTAAAGACTTGGAGAGCTTCCCATCTCCTGGCCACACAGGCCTCCCCCATAAAGTCCTGGACAACGGTCAAGGAGGGGACAGTGGCCCAGGCAAACAAGCAGCAGTGGCCAGTCAGGAGGACCGGATGTTCTCTGAGCCATGACTGGCTTGGTCACTGCCTGCTGTGTCGTCATGGGCTAGTCTGCCAGCCTCTCTGATCTTACTTTTGCCACCTGTAAAATGGATATGAGCCTTCTCTCATGTCTCAACAGTGTAGGACCTGAAATAGATTGTGGGGTTTGGTGGTCACCTTGTCACACCTGGATCTCTAGGTGGGTCCAGCCTTCTCCCCCACCCACCTGTTCTACCAGAACTGGCATTTTTCTGGGAGTGGTACCCCACAATAAGGACTCCTTAATTAGAATGTCTTAGATTTAGTCTTCTCTAGGGCTGTTCTCGGTTGGGAAGGCTGCGGTGTGGGAATGAGGAGGCTGAACTGGGGCCACAGTGTAGGGGAGGAATGGGATTGGGTTGGACCCAGAGCAGGGGAACCCAGGGTCTTTGGCAGACATTCTTGGGGACATCACAGTATGGGAAGAAAAAGAATCATAGCTGGTTCCATGCTTTCTCTGTCCCCACCCCCAACACACACAGCAAGGCCACCAGTTAGACTCAAGCAGGGACTTCCAGGTAGCAAATGGTGCAATTGTAGGCTGGTTTGGGGTGTGGCCCTGCCTGTGTGGAAGGGCTATTGGGACAGTGGCAGTCCAAGAAATTCAGACATAGAGCAGGCAAAGCGGGGGCCAGGGAGGAAGAAGGAAAGGTTGGAGGTGTGTCTGTGGGCTGCCCTCCTTATAATCTCCAGACCCCAGTTATAGGCCCATTCATCTCCCCATGTTCCTGCAGGGAAGAGCGCAGTGGGTGGGGATGAACTCTGCTTGAGGCGGGGGAAACTGAGGCACGAAGGGCTGACTTAGACTCCTAAGAAAAACAGTGGCAGAGCTTGCACCACAGCCTAGGTCACCCCACACCTCTGGCTTGAACTGTCCTTGACACGGGCTCTTACGCTGCCTGATGATGGTAAAAATAGCAACACAGCTATCATTTGTTGAGCCCCTACTGTGTGCTAACCCCACACTGACAACTCCACGTCCTCTTCAGAACCCTGAGAGCCACCGTCATGCGCCTGTGTCTCTGAGGGGCTCCCACGCTGCGACCACATCACACATGGTGTCGTTGGGCCAGCCTTCTCCCCACCCATACCCAGCCCCACGACTGTCCTAGGACATTCTTCACTTTGAGGGCACACCCTGGGTTTAGCCTTAGGTCTGCTGACCCCTTCGGCCTTGTTGGTCTTGGCTTCTGCAGGAGGAGTGATTCACTAGGAGTATGGTGGGGGTCAGAGAACACCCCAGGGAGCCAACAGATGACCTCTAGGGTTTTAGGGATTCCCTTGCAGGCATGTTCTGAGAAAGTTCATTGCTAGGCTTGTAAGAGTTAGGGCCCTGGTTAGAGTCATATACCTCCTCCTTCCCCGCCTCAACCCCCACCTATCTAGGGACACCTTTCCCTTTATTGGGGCTTCTGTAGGGAGGAGTTGAGAAATGCCCTTGAGCTGGCAATCTCCTCCTCTTCTGTACACAGGACAGCAGTGACCCACCTCCTAAGTGTGCTCAGCCCAGAGAGCCCCGGCACAGTGTGACCCTGGGGCGGGGCTCACCAAAGGGCACAGAACCACGTTTACTTTGCTAGAAGTTGGTTCTGGCCTCACCTGGAGAACCAGAATCCCAGTGCTATGTGGCAGGTCACTTCCCTTTTCTGGTCCCAGTTTCTACATCTGTGAAATGACTGTGAGTCTGCCTTATGTCCTCTATGAGTGGTGGGCCACGGGGGAGTCACAGTCAGACACACCCACTTGCCTTGAGACTGGGACCCAGGAGCAGCCGAGCAGGTTCCAGAGTTGGGACAACCTGGATTTTAGCGTAACCTCCACCCGCTCCCCTCTTTCACACACACACACACAGCCTGGGCGACTTTCATAGTCACTGCCTCACTCACCTCTGAGCCTCAGCACCCTCATCTGTGAAATGGGAGGACCGTGACACCTGTCTCTAAGCTGCTGTGAGGATAAAACAAGACGGTGGGGACAGAGCACCACCTGGCACAGACTTTGTTGTTGGTGGTGACAGTGGAGCCTCCCCACTCCACCCCCAGTTGTCCTCCTAGTCGCCGTCCCCTTAGCCTTGGTCTCAGGGATTCTGGGAAGGAGACAGTGCCCGTCTGCTGGCTCAGCTGGCTTGGCCACTGACCTTCAGAGCACCCAGGCTGTCAAGGCCGCCTGATGCCTGCTGGGCGGGCGGGCGGGCGGGCGGGCTGGCGGGCAGGCAGGCAGGCAGGCAGGCAGGGGGGAGCGTCAGCCAGCTCCTTGCCTGACGCTTGCCTGCCCCTGCTCCCACTCTCCTCTCCCTCTCTGCGCCTGTGTGTGAGCTAATTAATCTCAGCCCCTTTGGGAAATTAGAACGCTGCAGCCGTGGCCTCCTCAGCCTCGCAGTGCTTATACTGCTACTGGGCCCTGCCAAGACCCACTGTGGTTTGGGGGCACATGGTGGGGGATGGGAGTAGATAGCAGGATGAGCTGGGCAGGCATGGGTCTTTCTGAGCCCCCACCTCCTGATGGGGGAGTCTCTGGTCTCAGCCCTCTCCCCTCCCAGACAGTGTCCTTACAACCCCCTACCAGGGTGAACACTCCCCCCCCACCCCCACCCCGTGCCTCTCTGATCCAGTCTTGGGCTGGTATGGTCACCTTCACCCAACATTCCATTCCTTTGTGGGGTCCTCTTCCTGCCTGCCCAGTTCAAGCTGATGGAGACAGATGTAATTATGGAATTTTGCTTAGGAAATTAATTTGAAAAAGTTAATTAATTGGCGGTTCCGGAGGTGGCGGGCTCCACGCCCAGTTAGTCCTACTGACGTCAGGGCTGACCCCCCGCCTGAGATGTACAGCTTCCTGGGCAGGGGGAGGGGGACCCAGTGACCTGAGCAGCCCTGGGACAGGCAGATACACCATGAGAGCAAAGGGCAGACCAGCATTCTCACCCAGAGGTGGACGAAGTGAAGTTTGTCCACGAGGCCTGCTGAGGCTGGCGGTTCTGAGAATGAGGTATGGTCAACAAGCCACTGGCAGGCTTCGCGTGTACCCCGACCCTGGTGCTCCCAGCAGCATTGACCACTGCATGTTTTGTCCAGTTCTTTCGAATCCCTTTTCTCCAGGAAAACCCCTAAACCTGTTCCCAAAGGCTTTTCCAAAGGGCGTGGGGGACATTATTGGGTCCATCGATTCGATGAAGTGACTTGAGTCCCAGCTTCTTCCAGCAGGATGGGGTGGGTGGCGAAGTATAAAGCTTAATTAGGCTTCTTCCCAAGGGATGAACGCTCCTGCAGGTTGCCTCCCCAAGTGTGGGTGACGGGCCTTAAACTTGACACTGTTCCCCACGGAGGACTCCTCCCCAGCATGACCAGCCCCCACCATCCTGGCACTGTAACCTCCCTCACCACCCCACCCAATCCTCAGGGTGACCCTTGAGGCTGAGGCAATAGGCCCTATGCCCCAGGGCTCCCTGGGGGGTATAGGGACCCCCCCCATACACACACTACCTCCTGGACCCCCCTGACCACAACAGCCTGACCGGCCCTAGTGTGTGGAGGAGTGTGAGCTCCAGACAAGAAAATTGGGGATAGGGCAAGAGGTGGCCAGGCTTGGGACACTGACCTGCAGGAGGCCAGCAAGGTGAGGAACGTGGGCTTTTTAAGAGGTTTGCACCTGGATACCCCCCAAGCAGTGTGACCTTTGTCAGGTCCCTTAGCTTCTCTGAGTTTCATTTTCCTCATCCAGAAGCTGGGAATGGTCAAGCATTTGTCCTTGGCACCAGCCTGTTTGACTGCCTGATGAAGACCAGCTCCCGGGAAAGCCGGGAACCCATGGGACTGCTGGTGCCAGGGCCTGAGGCTTCAGGTTTTTGGAAGGGAACCTGGTCCATGTGGTTGGGATGGAGGCACCTAGAGGACAGGCGAGGAGGTGATGGTTGTACCCCAGAGCCAACAGCAAGTGGTCCAGAGCCCTGGGGCCCTCTAGGGGGAGTTAGTCCACACAGCAGCCACTCCCAAATGGATTTGTTTAGTGCCCTCACCTCCAGGATGTCCCATGGGCCACATGGGCCCTACAGTTAATTGTGTCAGCCTCACCGCTCACTGTTTAGAATAAAAGTGACCATCGTGAGTAGGTTGAGCTGGGTACTTTGTATCCTGCCTCACTCTGATGTTTGTAATTCTGGGTTTCTGAAAGGTCTGAACCCTAATCTTGGGTTGAAGTGGACCACACATGCTCCCTGAAGATCCTCTGTGGGTTGGCTATGGTGTCAGAGGAGAGAAGCTTCTTTTACTCACTTTATCTCCTTCCAGAAGCCCTCCCTGCTCTCTTCTCCCAGCACATTAGCCCATTGGCTGAGCACTCAAGAGTCTCTGACAGATTGTTAAACCTTTCTGTGTATATGTATGTGTCCATCTCCCCTTAGACTGGGGGGCCCCTAATGGTGAGGTCTAGGCCGTCTCCTCTGAGATCCCATGCCCAGCACATAATTAGCACTAGACCAGTTCTAAGACTCCCGTTTCCTGTTTTACAGATGGGCCAGTTAAGGCCCTATGAAGACATTACCCAGCCAAGGTCACACAAGCCTTTGGGAGGGGAGAGCTGACCTGGCCCAGTAGATGTGAGGCCACTAGTGTCCTCGGGTTTCCTGTAGGCCTCAGGACTTCCTTGGGACCTGCCACTGCTGACTCACCTGACAGGTAGTGTTCCTGGCCTCCAGTGTCAAACCCTGTGACCCTGTGAGCTTGGGGAATGAGTTCTGGCATTAGAGGGTCAGAACGCAGGCCTTAATCTCTCCAAGCCTCACTTTGTTCATCTGTGAAATGGGAATCCTGGTACCTCTCCTGATGTGCTTGGTAGGAGGGATGTTGGGGTGGGGTGGGGGAATTAGAAAAAATAATGCAGATATTGTTCTTAGCTCTGTGCCTGGAACTCAGTAAGACCTCCTTAAGTGTTCCCATCATTATCATTACTATTGACACTGTTATTTTGTTATCATTACATTATTATTCATGCTCCTGGGGCCCCAGCAGCTGCTGTGGCTCTGGGCCTGAACTCAGCTATGGTCTGCAGAAGAGCTGCAGTTCCTAATTAGTCAGTGCCCCAAGGAGAGGGCCTGGGTTTTTTATTTTTACTGGAAGATCCCAAGTGCCCAGGGCTTCACCAGCCTCTGTCATCTACTGGACTGGGGCTGGGGCCCCCTCCCTAGCCTCAGGTAGGGGGCCTGGCTCCAGGCGAAAGCCTCCCCAAATTTCCCCTGCCACTCCCTCAGCCTCCCAGACCTCCGGGGCAATGAATCATTTATGAGGCAAAAATGAAACCAATTAAGGACAAACTTTGAAAGCCTCTAATTGCTGCGCCTGGTGGCACTGAGGAATGAAGGGAGACAGGCCTGCTTGGTGCAGAATCTCCTTGCTCCGGCCTTCCCAGGCCGCCTGTCCCACAGCGTCCGGCGCCGCAGACTGCGGCCACGGACGTGCTTGCGCGGAGGCGCTCGCCCACCCGCCCGGGTCCCAGGCCGACCAATTAGGCCTGGCTCCCCTCCCCGCGCCGCCTGCTCCAGGCCCGAGGTGAGGCTGTTCTGCCATTCTGGTGCCTGTGCCCCAAAGCTGGCCACGGTTCTCCAGGCAAGATCCAGCTCTGCCTGCCTGGCTTAACCCAGGCGAGATCTGGACGCCTTGTCCCTGACTGGGAGCTGGGGCTCACCACAGCCCCGCTGTGGGGTATGTGGCTTGAAGGGAGACTGACGACGATGTTGGGAAGGTGGGATCCACTGGAAGGGGTGGGAGTGAGGTGTGCGGAGTCCTGAGCTGTAGCTGTGGAGCTTTGCCACAGTGATGGTATGCATCAGTTTCCCCTTTTGTAAAGTTTTGGGACTGGACTGTTTTCTCCTGGAGTTAGAATTTGAGGGGCTAGACTTTTCTGTGTCCCCCACACGGTCTCTTCAGGACTGCTGAGTGGGTAGAGGACAGGGTCTGGAGTACGGATGACCCTGCAGGACCTGTCTCTACCATGAACCCTGGGCTCCAGTGATCAGCCTGCTCACTGCTGACGGCCAGGCAGGCCCTGGGCACTCAGGCACATTGTTTGCTGAAACCGAATTTCTGTGCTTGTGTTTTTCCATAATTATATTAGCAGGTGGGATTTTTCCTCGGGGAAGCGGTGGGAGGGGGGAGAGCCAAGGCAGTGTCCCCGCCCGCTCTGAACGTGAGCTCACACTCAGCTCTGCCCACCGCCTGCCTGCCTTAATGATTTTTTAATTATGCCGCCAGTGCTTGGAATTGCTAATCTGCCTCCAGCCCAGTATCGCCTCCTGCAGCTCATACCCCAGCCCCTCACTGGTATCCCCAGAGTGGTGACACCCAGCCCCAGCTTCCCTGAAAACATGGCCACAGCGGGAGAGAGGGGAGGCCAGGAGGCCTCAGCGGCAGGCGTCACTCCATCTGCAAGTGCTAGAATTTTGGTGTGAGCTGTGGCAGTCTTAGTCCCCCCCCCCCGCCCCACCCATCCCAGCCCTGGACACAGCCAGGACAGCCGTGGCTCTAGAAAGGGGCAGGGGAGCGATGACTGCCCCTTCCTGAGTGAGGTGACCCCACCCATTCTAGAGACATCAGCCTGTCTCTCCAGCCTTGCGTGACCCCAAGGACACATGCACACAGTACAATCTTTGTCTGTCACAGCCACACTCACTTGGTTTCTTCTCCCTGCACACACTCAGCTTCACAGCAACACAAGCACAATAAGCACGCTTGGTGCCTTCTCACACACAGCCACACCTGAGGGCCAGGGCACCCTCAGGAGCCCTGTCGCTGGCTCCCATGCCCCACGGTGACCCTGCTCCCACTCCCCTGCCTCCATTCCCTCCCACCTCACCCCCTGACTGGGACGCACTCAGGTCTCTCTGCTCCCACCTGGTGCGGTGGCTGCCTGTGGCTGGGGCCTGTCTGAACCTCCATCGACCCAGCCTGGGGGAGCTGGGGGGGTTGGTTCCACAGCACAGTGGCAGCGCTCCTCTCCAGGCGCCCAGCTGTGGCATCTGTCAAGGTCAGATAGCAACTCCGGAACCAGCCAGCTTGGCCCCATGGCCCCTCTCGCCTCATTATTTTTGTGTTCCGGGGCTGCGGCGACACCTCCCTCTCTCCCTCCCTTCCTCCCCCTCAGCCTCCCGCCTCCTGCCTGCCTCCCCCACGCCTCTGCAGGGAGGGCCTGCAGTCTGGGGGCTTTTGTTTTCCAGTTTTTTCCACGCTTAGGCCGTGCAGGCGGGTAGAGGCTGGCCAGAGCTGTTGCTTCTTGAGCAACAGGCAAGGCAGGTGTCTCTCTCCCAGGGCAGGTGTCCCTGAGTGGGACAGGTTCTCTGTTAATGAAGCCCTGGGTTGATTTCGCAGGGGGACAAACTGAACTTGGGCGGAGCCCAGCCCCCACCACAACCCAAGCACACCTGTGGGCCGCTTCCTGTTTCCATAGGGGCCCCAGCACCTGGCTCCGGTTCCTGTCCGCACCATCCCCATCCCAGTTGGGCCTAAGACTCACTTCCCAGAGGCCCTGGCACAATTCATAGTGTGCATGCATGACACACTGGTGGCAAAAATGGATTGACACGCAGGCACCAGCAGAATCCTCAGATGTCCAGTCACCAGTCACCACTGTACTTGTGTGTACACACACACACACACACACACACACACACACACAGTTGGGCAAACATACATCCACAGGTATAAAGAGCACACACATGTACACACAAAGACCTCCGCCTACACTTAGTATATAAACCCCATGTACTATCAGGGCTCAAATCCAGAGTGACCCCTGGGACCGCACACATGTGGGCATGTCCACATGTCCTGCAGGCAGCATGCACAGGTGTCATAAACACCTTCCAGGTAAACACACAGACTTGGCCATAGTGCTGCTCTTCGTGATACTCTAGCCCGAATTCACACCTGGGCCCAGTGTTTCCAACCACAGTTACACCCCCCACGGGACTTTTGTCCCCTGAAATGTTGTAGTGAGCTTGAAGTCTTCTCCTGGGTCTGTCTTGTGTGTGTAGGGAGCTTCCAGAGAGTGGGATAGGTGGTTAACAGATCCCGAGCCCTGCCTCCCTGTCAACCTGTGTACACCACCCTGGGCCCAAGCGCCCTGACAATGGATCAGGATGGGAGTTTCATTGGCTGTTGACAGAGGGCAAGCTCATGGGGTAGCTTCTCAGCCTGTCTCTGGATCCCCCTGCCCAGCTCCAGTTCCCACAGGGTCTCTGGGATAGTCCTGGCCATCCACTCACTTCCCTGTCCAACCTCCAACCGTGGACTGCTGTGACCGCCCCTGAGAGGGGGAGGTAGCTCGGAGGTTTAGCAGTGGCAGGGCCCCCACCCCCCAGGAAACTCAAAACCCTGGGCCAGCCGCGGGTGGCGGGTTGGGGCAGGCACAAAGAGGGCCTCTGTGCGGCCTGGCTGGGCTGCCCACAGGATTCTGGGGGAGGAGGCAGGAGCCGGTTTCCGTCCCATTCTGCTTCCTGCGGAGGCCGCCGGAATGCCCGGAGCTCTGGCCCAGCCTGGCCCGTCCGGCCCACCCGCAGCCCCTTCCCCTGTCTTTCCTGGGCCTTAGGGTACAGCTGCAGACTTCTCTGCATCAGTGCCCTAGCATGTTTTGCCCAGAGCTTGAGAGCTACCCCCTGGGACCCATGGAAAACCGATGGGGCTCTGTTAGGCTGAGAGCTGAACTGGACTCATCCTCCCACGAAGACCCTCTTTATGTGCCTCTTGTTGGGGAGCCAGGTCCTAGAGTCCTAGAGTCACACAGACTTGGTTTTCCATTCTGGTTCTGCCACATATTGATCTCGTTACCTTAGGCAGGTGATTTTACCTCCCTGAGCCTCAGTTGCCTCATCTGTAAATGGGGATAATGCTAAAGAGTGATGAGAAAATCCGCTGGGGAAATGCATGTAAATGCCTAGCACATTGCCTGGCATGTGCTAGGGCCTGCTGTTAGTGTGTCTTCTGGGGAGATAGCGGTGGGAGAGGGCTGCGTGCTTCTCACTCCAATAAACCTCAGCTCATCTGGGACTTGATCCCAGCCCTGTGACCTGCTCAAAACCCTTCTCTCCAGACTCAGTTTTCCTAACTGCAAATCACATTACCAACTGATTCGGGCCCCCTGGGACTGTCCTCTGGTATTTGAAGGGTAGGAAAGGGTTACTGTCTGTATCTTCTCTCTGCCATTGTGACTCCTGTAGCCTGGGGGAAGGAGCAAGAACTATTCTCCGTTGTTTTTTAAGGAAAAGTGCAGGTGGAAATTAAGGTGAGTAGGTAGGCAGACAGGAAAAGAGAGGAAGAAGCATTTTAATTTACTTGTTTACATTGGTGGTTCCCCCCAGCCCTGGGACTGGAACCTAGGTTCTTGGGGTATATGTGGACTGCACTCAGCCGGAAGCAGCAGACCTAACCACTGCTCCACTGGGTCACACCCGTTCTCTGTTTTATAGATGAGAAACTGAGGCTCAGACTAGGAGGAAGGCCATGGTAAAAATCAACAATCAAAAAGGGACAGGATGGAGCCACAAACCTAGACCTCGGATCTCCAGCCTCCTAGCCAGACCTGCTGAGATGTCCCCTCCCCCGAAAGGGTCCCAGAAGGACAGACCTCCCCAGTTCCTTGGCCCAGGTGTGTCTGAGCTAGCCTTCCCAGCTTGCCCTTAGGTGTGGTCCACCAGGAGGGAGGCCCTAAGTACCTATGTGGGCTCTGGTTTCAGGTTTGTAGTGTCAGCTCAGACAGCACCACTTCAGGAAACTTTGGTCTAAGATCTAGGGGGTCCCACATAGGGAAGGCATCATTCTTTTGACGTCACAACTGTTTACCAAATTGGTCTGCTGTAACTGGGGCTATAATAGTGCTTCCTTCAGAGGGTGGCATGAGGATTTAGTGAGACAAAGCATGTACAGCATCTGGCACACAGGGACGCCTCCACACGTTTGCTACTATCCTCATGGTCCTGTTACAGAGGAGGAAACTGGCTCAAAGGCCAAATGCCAAGGTCACAGAGCAAGGAAGGGGCCTCCTTATCCTTTGACTCTTCCAAGGAAGGAAGGAGGTGCCTGTTGGGCAGGTCCGTATCTTTTTCACAAGTATCCCAGGTCCCCCGACTTTAGTCCCTAGAGGTCCAGGTAAGGGGACAGACCCTGCCTGTGCCTCAGTGTTCCTGTCCATGAAATGGGCTGATCCCAACATTCCCTGGTGGCCTAGTAGTCTAGTACATCCCAAGCACAGTCCATATGCATCCCAAAGTCCAGGGTTCAAGACACAGGGCTGAGGAAACAACTAAGATTAACAACTAAATAAAATAAATGAAATGCTTCTTCCTCCTCTCTTCCTGCCAGCCTGCCTACTGGCCTTCATTCCTGCCTGTACCTTTCTTTAAAAAAAACAGAAAGTAAATAGGCTGATCCCTTCCTACAGCTATTTTGGGGGCCTTTAAAGGAGAGCAGAGCCCTACTTTCTCAGCAGCATGTTTCAGTTCTCAGGCAAGGGAACTGTGCCTGTCCTGGGAAGAGGGACAGAAGAGAGGGGTATGGAGTTCCAAGTGGGGGAAGCATTTGGGAAATATGATTGCAGTCTCCTGTTGTGTCCTTGGCAGTGGGTCTTAGGGTGTTAATTCTTGGGAAGACCCTGGTGGTGTTGAGGACATGTCCCATCTCAGGCTTCCCCCTGGGTGCTAGCAGTGGTCACAGTGTCCGTGTCCGTGTCCGTGTGTGTGTGTGTGTGTGTGTGTGTGTGTGTGTGTGTCAGTCAGTATCTGGACTTGTGCCCTGTCTCCTCCAGCCAGGCTGAATTTCTCCTTGCTTCCAAGTCCAGTGTCCCTGTGTGTGTCTCCTTGGGCCAGAGCGGGGCCTTTTTTTTCCCCTTCTGGAAACTCCCCAGGCTGAATCATGGAAATCAGAGATGGACACACACACACACACACACACACACACACACACACACTCTCTCTCTCTCTCTCTCTCTCTCTCTCTCTCTCTCTCTCTCTCTCTCTCTCTGGCACAGCTCTGTTCAACAGCATGTGGTCGCCTCTGTCCGCCATCAGTCTGTCCATCACACCTCCATTGGATTAACAGGTTATGCAAGTCTACACAGCTGGCCTGCTCAGGCGATGACATGCTGGTGGGGCCGGTGCTCGGTGTCCTGAAGGCCCCGCTATAATGCGGCCTCCTCCAGGAGGCCCTCCTGCAGCAGGCAGGACACAGCGGGGGAGGGATGGCACCTTGCTCAAACATTGTCCTTGGTAGAAGTTCTGGTTGTACAACTGTAAATTTACTAAAAATCATTGAATAGTATACTTACAGATGGGTGGGTTTTTTTTTTTTTTTTTTTTTTTAAGGAAAGGTACAGGCAGGAATGAAGGTAAGTAGGCAAACAGGAAGGAAGGAAAAGAGAAGAGGAAGAGCTCTATTTATTCATTTCTTTCATCTAGTTGTTCACATTTGTTGTTCAGCCTGGCCCCCGGTCTTGAACCCCGGACCTTGGGATGTATGTGGGACTGCTCCGAGGTGTACTAGACCACGAGGCCACCAGGTTGCACCCTAAATGGGTGGGTTTTATAGTAAGGACACTATACCTGGGTAAAGCTGTTAAAAAATCTTGTCCTTGACCTCAGGGCTCTGCCCAGCTAGGACCCTCCCACCTTCCAGCCACACCACGCACCAGCTTTTCCTTTTCTTAGAAACCCTTTCAGGCTATGACCCCTTTGGTAACCTCTTATCCTTGACTCACTAATTAAATGTCTTCCTCTAGGGAGGTCCCCTCAGTCCCCCTCAGCCTGCTTCCCACTCTTGTTTCACATTGCTTCATGGGACCATCAGCTCAGCTCCTTGCTCCTCCAGGGTGGTGCCAGTCTGTATCTTGAACTGTCTCAGTTCCACAGGGCATGGGGCTGCTGTTGGGTATGTGAGGTGGGAGAGTTGGGGGATGTACAATGAAACTTCTAGAATGTCTCGTGCTGGCAGCACCATCTCATCCCACAGCACCCCCACCAGCCCACCGGTGCAATCTGGCCTGAAAGACTCAGGACACAGCCCTGCTGGGCATGCATCCTGGATCCCCTGAGGCTGAGGGTGATGTGAGGGCACTGCCACCGCCTCCAGTGACCTCACTGCCAGCTGGCATTATGATGTCACTGGCCCAGCATTCCAGGTTCCCACCTGGTCATCTCCAAACCCCCCAAGGTGGGGGCTCTCCCTGGGGGTCTGACAGCTCGTTCCCACCAACTATACGTAAAGGCAACAGCACAGGCAAGGTAATAACCCTGGGGGGTGGAGGCCGCCTCAGGGGTGACTGGGTCACCTTACCCTGGGCCATTCTGCCAGTTGCCTAGATAAAACAAAGGTGTCGCAGAGTGATATAACTTACACTTGCACTCTGGGTTCAAGTTCTGCCCCTACTGGGCGCCAGCTGTTTGATCTCGGCCTGACTGCTTGAGCCTCTTGGAACCTCAATTTTCTCATCTCTGAAATAGGTTAATAGTTCCCATCTTCCTGGGTTCTGGGCAGGAGTCCAAGAAGGAGAGACAACATATAAAGCATAAGAACACAGAGCCTGGGACACAGTGGGTGCTCAATAAATGCTAGCCTATGAGTTAGTCAGTTAAGGGGGGCCTGAGCTCATTTGATGGTGGGAGCTGGTTAGAGAGGGGCTGGGTCCCATGGGGCTGGCCAGAGCCTGGGGATGGAGCCAGGGAGTGGTCCCTCTGTCAGGAGAGTAACCTTGACTTTGATCCCCTCTCCTCCAGCTCAGCTAGGAGCTGGAGCCCATTGACTCTTGAGTCCCACAGTCAGCTCCCAAGGCCTATTGACCTCAGTGCTCCCCCATTTTTCCCCAGGCCTCAGTGGGAGTGGACTGGGGTCCTAGACAGGTGGGTCTTATCTGCTGTCCCCTACCTCTGCCTCCCTCCCCTCTGGCCATGTCTGCCTTCCCTCCGTCCCAGGTCTCTGAGTATGAGACTGTCACCTCAGGGATCCGTGTCCATCTCTCAGACCCTCCAGCGGTCCACTCTGCTCTAGGTGCCCTGGTGTCTCTGAACCTGTTCTACCCAGTCTCTGTTCCTCATGACACCCTGGCGTTATGGCATTCTGTACTCTAACCTTGACCCTTTACCCTCTGTTCTCCAAATCTCATTTTCTCTGCCCCACCCCTTGCCTTCTCACCATCCTCTGTCCCCACCACCTGTCTCTCCTCTGCCCCCACAGCCCCCTCTATGCCCCCCAGCTTTCCATGACTGGTTTGCCTTCATTCCCCACCCCCTGGGCTCTGTCCCCGCCCGTCAGCCCCTGGTCCCAGCTCCCGGCTGGCCTGGCTCCTGCCTGGACAAAGGGGTCCTTTGTGGGCTGACCGCGGCTGGCGGGGCGGCGGGGCGCTGGCTCCGCATTGCTGATGAAACGGAGCCCTTTGTTGTCCCTCCTCAGGCGCAGTATTTCTTTTTGGGGGCTGGATGCGTTCCTGGCAGGGCCGATGATGGATGCGCCCGCCGCCGCCCGCCTGCCCGCCAGCTTTCCCTCCCGCTCATTCCCGCTCCGCTTCAACGCAGCCCCAGCTCCTCCCCGGCTGCCTGGGCACTGCCAGGCCAGGCCCTTCCTGGCCTGGGAGGGGGTTGCTGTGTGCCCTGCCCTAGGAGGCTGGGAGAAGGTCCCCTCTTATGATCTCCCATTTCAGGAGTAGGGCAACTGGGCCCTGTGGTCAGGGGTCCACAGAGACTGGGGCATCAGCTTCCCTGAGGTCTGAAGGACAAGATGAGCCAAGTACAAGGGCAGATTTAGAACAAGTTTGGGGACCAGACCTTGGGGATTGGATGTTGGTATCTGCCTACCCTGGGGTTTGAGGACAGTTACCCTGCCTGACAGTCCCGCTGGTATACCCCCCCCCCCCCCCACACCTTCAGTTTCTGTGGCTGACAAACCAGTGCTGTGCCTGCAGCACCTGTTTGGTGACATATCACGTTCTCTGGTCCCAAGCTGAGCATGTCCCAGGACCTGAGGGGTTGGGGGAGGGGAGTCCCAGAGGAAGGGCAGAAAAAGGAACGATCAGAGCAATTTCAAGAGTGGGCCAGAGATGAACAGAGTATGAGGTTTGAGCCCCCACCACAAGAGACTCGGGATGGAGACAAAGCAGAGAGACTTATCCCTGGCTCCGTCCTGTGTCCTGTGCGAGAGAGCTGACTTCTAATTGACCTGCCCACCGCCCCCACCAGAGCCAGATCCTGGAGCTGGGAGGAGGTAGGGAGGGAGTAGAGCAAGACCAGCGTTAATGCAGCTATCGATTTCTGCCACCAGCCAGCAGGCCGCAGCAGCAGTCGGGGGACACATATGGGACTAGGCGCAGACTGCATCCTTCCCCACCTCTCCAACCCATGGGTGTCTTCCTTCTCCTGTCTTCTCCCCTTACCCGTGTCTGGGGCTGTGGGCCAGCGCATGGGAGTTGAGCTCCTATGGCAGGACCTGGGGGAGTTGAGTTGGGGTGAGGTCTCTGGTCCTTACCTTACTGGTCCTAGTCCCCAACACAGCCAGGAGGGGTACAGATCTCCAAGGAGAGGAGCCAGAGTCAGCCCAGGCTTGGCCCTTAGAAGGGGAGCCTGAGCACAGCTATCCTTGTGTGTATGTGACCCGCACACCTTCCTACAAATTGAACATCCGTGATTCAGGACACCCTGCCAGGCTGTCCTGCATTTGTCCTGGTGGGGTCTGCCAGCTTGCCTAGCTCCTCCTCATCCGTCCTCCACCTTCACTAGGAAAGATCCTGGGTGGGCCAGTGCCCACTGGGAGCCACAGAATGTTGATAACGTCTCTGCCTCACCTGGAGACGGCTTTTCCCTTCCCTGTATTCATGCCTCTTATGGCCACCCCTTAGCCGTCCTGGGGCAGAGGGCCCTGTCTGTTCAGGGCCTCAATTTCCCCCTTTGTTATTCCAGAAGTTGGACTAGTTGACCTCCCTGGACAGGCTGAGTCCTGTGACTGGGGGCCGGGGGAGGGGGTGCAGTGAGGTTTCCTGGGGACAAAGATGCAGTGTGTGCCACCCCCAAGCCCAGGACAGGACAGGCCCGGCCAGATGTGCGTCTCCCCATTGAGCCGCCAGCTGCTCAGTGGTTGGGGCCTCTCCCGGGGGTTGCTGGGCCATGGCAGGCAGACAGGGAAGGGACATTAGAGAGCCAGGGATGATGAGGAAACTGCCGCTCTGCTCCATCTGGACTAGTTCCTTCCAGAACTCCTGGCCAAGGAGCCTAGCTGCTCACTTGCCACAGCAGACAGGGTCTTTCTTGGGAAGGGGCAGCCTCGGGAACATTGTGCAGGCTCTGTTCCCTGGGGGCTCACACGCAGGCTCCGCCCTAGCTTATACCAGCCAGAGGCCCCTCCTGCCCACAGCCCAGCCTGGCTTTTGAGGCTCTCACGGGGACCTCCACCCAGGCCCATCTGGGAGCCAGGCGGGAGAACAGAGAGGCCTGAGGCCTGAGCAGAGACAGCGTAGGGTGTGAGGTGACGATGGCAGCCCAGCCGTTTGAGTGAGGAGGAAGTGTGTGCTGATGTGTGCATAGGCGTGCCCCCTCACTCTTGCAGGGGGAGGTTTGCCCTCTGGCCTAGTGCTGCTTGCCCTCTCGAAGGACACAGGCTCATTAAACAAGCGTTTGCCTTCTGTTTGGCAAACTGTTAAATGTCGTCTGTTTCTTTTATCTGCAGGACTTACCAGAACCTTGAAATAATGTGTATCAGGAATCGCCAAATGGGGATCCAGGGACGGTTTCTGAGAGGTGTCAGCCTAAACGTGCAAGCTCTTTAGCAGCAGGCTGACCCCTCTTCTCTGTAGATGGGTCAGGGAAGGAAGATTAGGAGGCGGAAGGTGACTCTAACCCTCTGTGGTCAACAAACACCTCCCCCTCTCTCCTGCCCAGCCCAGGAAGGACTGCCTGCCTCTGCCAGGTCCTCCCAGTCCCTAGCAGGCCAGATCTGGAACCCAGGCTCAGCCTCTCTCCTGGGCCACTTGGCAGCCATGTAGCCATGAGCTAGTGAAGTCTCTTCTTAAACCTGTCTTCCTCACCTTAGGATAGGGTATTACTAGCCACTATGTCTTAAGAGTTCTTGTGAGTCTTAACTGAGATATAGTACAAATAAAATCTTCCTCACGGGGGTGGGTCTGGCACTTGATAATTGCCTAGTCAAGCTCGTGGTTGTAACATGGGTGACAGGGTTGTGGTGGATGCTGATTTGGGGAGATGTTTACTGCTGCGCTGACCCTGTCTCCTCTTGTCCGGACAGAGTGAAGACACTTCCCGGTGGGCACCTGACCATGTGCCTGCCCTGAGCAGCAAGGCCCCCCAGGCGTCTCTGTTGTGGGCAGCAGGGCCCGGTGCGTGTCTGTGGACCCCCCACGGTTGGCAGGCTCCCCCAACAGCGGGCTCTGGGCCTTGGCCCCACCATGTCGAGCCTCGGCAGTGGCCCCCAGGACACCAGCGGCAGCGGCAGCAGCAGTGCCAATGGCAGCAGCCCAAAGGCGGGAGCGGCAGACAAGAGCGCGGCGGCGGCGGCTGCCACACCAGCCGCGGTGGCAGAGGATGCGCCGCCCCCCGAGCGTAGGAACAAGAGCGGCATCATCAGCGAACCCCTCAATAAGAGCCTGCGCCGCTCCCGCCCTCTCTCCCACTACTCTTCCTTTGGGGGCAGCGGGGGCAGCGGTGGGGGCAGCATGATGGGCGGGGAGTCTGCCGAAAAGGCCGCGGCGGCTGCAGCCGCTGCCTCCCTCTTGGTCAACGGGCACGACCTGGCGGCGGCCATGACGGTGGACAAGAGCAACCCTACCTCAAAGCACAAAAGTGGTGCTGTGGCCAGCCTGCTGAGCAAGGCGGAGCGGGCCACGGAGCTGGCAGCCGAGGGACAGCTGACGCTGCAGCAGTTCGCACAGTCCACGGAGATGCTGAAGCGCGTGGTGCAGGAGCACCTCCCGCTGATGAGCGAGGCGGGTGCTGGCCTGCCCGACATGGAGGCCGTGGCGGGCGCCGAAGCCCTCAATGGCCAGTCCGACTTCCCCTACCTGGGCGCCTTCCCCATCAACCCAGGCCTTTTCATCATGACCCCGGCGGGCGTGTTCCTGGCCGAGAGCGCGCTGCACATGGCGGGCCTGGCCGAGTACCCCATGCAGGGAGAGCTGGCCTCCGCCATCAGCTCGGGCAAGAAGAAGCGGAAACGCTGCGGCATGTGTGCGCCCTGCCGGCGGCGCATCAACTGCGAGCAGTGCAGCAGTTGTAGGAACCGAAAGACTGGCCATCAGATTTGCAAATTCAGAAAATGTGAGGAACTCAAAAAGAAGCCTTCCGCTGCTCTGGAGGTAACGGCGCCTTAGAGGGAGGTGTGTGGGCTCTTGCGTCTGTCTGGCAGTCCAAACGCACCCCACCCCCACCTTTCCTACTTGGGCGAGTGTCTGGGAGACACCCAGCCCATCCTGGGGCTCTGGGGGTCCCAGGCCTGGCTCCCGGACACGAGTTCACTGCCCCCAAATCAGAGCCACATCCTGAGATCCTATTAGGTTGCCGTTTGCAAAACCATAATACTTGGAACCCTCTCCCAGAGTTCTGGGTTGGGAGTCGAGATTCTCATACAAATCCGCAGTTCCAGACTTACAGATGTGTCCTCAAGTCTCCCATTCATGACCCAAGATTCTGGACTTTTCCCCTGCCCATTTGAGTAGTCATATGCCGTGGACCTTGAGGTTTTGAGGGTCAGCCCTCTTGCCCTTTCAGAACCCAGCCTTCTCCCACAGGCCACCCAAAGAGAGAGCAGCTCCTGTACTGACCATGACACTCCTCGTCCTGGAAGAGCCCTGGTCTAGGCACCTAGCTGACAGATTTGGGGTGCCTTGCACCGCCCTGCCAAGGTCCGGCTGACTACACAGCTACTGTCCAAGGGTCCAATGGGCCCGGGGTTAGGGGTTGACTGAGCCTCAGGTGTAGGCAGGGCCTGTCCACTATGAAATTAGCTTAAGAGAAGGCTGAGGGATTCCCATGTTGCTTTCTCTCCACCCTGTGGCAAGGCCTGTCCCTGTTCCCCCAGCTGTGGCAGCCTGGCTATGCTGCCAGGCCCAGGTACAAAAGCATCTTTGCAGCCTGTTGTGCCTGCCCTTGTCCCTGCCCCTCTGCAAGTGGACTTGACTCAGATGTCCAGAAGGGCTGGAAACCAATAATGGCATCCCGGCTGTGGTTAGTCCTGCTCATCCGCCAGCCCCAAACCTCATATCTACTCTCCTGCCCAGAGAATACACCTGTACACACCCGAAGACACCTGCTCTTGTCTAGTGTAGACACGCACACACCCCCCTACACCCCTGTACCCCTGCCCAGTGTACATAGTCTTATTATAGAGGCGACCTCTTGATAAACAAAGCAAGTATCCTTCATCCACACCACAGCTCTAGCCCAGCTTGAGGAACACATCCATATACCTGTCCAGTGCACACACGTACAGTAGGATTTGACAGAGATGTGCACACAGCTCCCAGATGCACCACGGCCACCTGACGCGTGTGGCCTTTGGACCAGGGGAAGGGTCTTCCTGTCTGAAAGGAGGGCTCCTGGGCACAGTGACTCAGGAGACCTCAGGGTGCTCCGGGCCCTCCAGCAGCCCAGCAGGTCAAGGCTCCTTCTCTGGCCTGGCCAGGATGGCAGTTACGTCACAGGGTGGCCGCTTTTCCGCCACGCCCATCCCTCCGCCATGAGGCCATCCACAGGGAACGTCTTTGCACCAGGCCCAGCCGGACCCTGACTGAACTCTCTCCTTGTTTTTGTCTCCCGCCCCCCGCCAGAAGGTGATGCTTCCGACGGGAGCCGCCTTCCGGTGGTTTCAGTGACGGCGGCGGAAACCCAAAGCTGCCCTCTCCGTGCAATGTCACTGCTCGTGTGGTCTCCGGCAAGGGATTCGGGCGAAGACAAACGGATGCACCCGTCTTTAGAACCAAAAATATTCTCTCACAGATTTCATTCCTGTTTTTATATATATATTTTTTGTTGTCGTTTTAACATCTCCACGTTCCCTAGTATAAAAAGGAAAAGAAATGGGAAAACAATTTTCACTGCTTTTTCGGAAGAACAACAACAGCAAAAAAGAGGTAAAGGCGAATCAATAAGAGTACTGAGACTTCTGGGCAAAGAACGGACAATCAGCTCACTTCCTGTGTCGATGTCGATGTTGTCTGTGCAGGAGATGCAGTTTTTGTGTAGAGAATGTAAATTTCTGTACCCTTTTGAAATCTAGTTACTAATAAGCACTACTGTAATTTAGCACACTTTAACTCCACCCTCATTTAAACTTCCTTTGATTCTTTCCGACCATGAAATAGTGCATAGTTTGCCTGGAGAATCCGCTCACGTTTATAAAGAGAATGTTGATGGCGCCGTGTGGAAGCCCCTCTGTATCCATCCATGTGTGCAGAGTCACCTTGAGGGGCTCACCGAGGGGAGAGGGAGCAGCCCACCCACCCCCCTAGGCCCAGGCCAGTCATGCTGCACCCACAGTCCCCAGAATGGGATCCCCACCCCCTACCCCAACAGTGATGATTTTGCAAAAATGGAAGTTCTGTTTGTTTATCCATTGAGATCTGGGGAGCCCGTGTCTCGATATTTCCAATCCTGGCTACTTCCCTTAAAAAATAAGTCCCTTTTTTCTGGCCTTGCTGATGGCAACAGAAGAAAGGGTTTCTTTGCGTGGCCCCCTGCCAGTGGGGGTGGGTGCCCAGGGGGCCCCCTACGGCCTGGGCCCCCTTGCCCATGGCCAGCTTCCTGCTGATGAACATGCTGTTTGTATTGTTTTAGGAAACCAGGCTGTTTTGTGAATAAAACGAATGCATGTTTGTGTCACGAAGCACCACTGGCTTCTTGCTCTCCGGTTGTGGGGGCTGGCTTGGGAGCGGTTTCTGGGCGGGGGCTGTTCCATCCACCCTTTGCGGGGAAAGGGTGGCCCAGGGATATTCAGAGTGGGGCTCTCTTGGGAAACGAGGACTCCTGATCCAGAAAGGGGGGTGGGAGGGTTTTGCAGAAGCAGTCAGCCTCACTGACAGGATGCAAATACCTTTAATTTGGAAGTGGCTGGTACTGGAGCAGCTCACCTGCCTGATTCACCTACCAGGAAACCTGGACCTCCCGGGACCTTCACTCACCTGGGGCTACTTTCTCTATTCACCCAAAGTCATTGGGGCCCAATCAATGTAAAGCGACCAGCAGTACTGGGGATGCTGCCTGAGCTGCCTGTTCAGATATTTTGTCTTTTTGCACGACACAGCCTTAACCCAGGTTCTTAGGTACTAGGCCGAACCCAGCTCTCTCTCTCTCTCTCTCTCTCTCTCTCTCTCTCTCTCTCTCTCTCTCCAGAAGTGAGAACTGCGTTCTGGGCGTGTCCCTGCCTTTGACTTCCCTGTGACTTTCCCCAGGACTTTGGAGATCAGATGTTAGGGAATGCACACAGCCACATGGTCTAGACCAGGACAGCCTGAGCAGGAAGGGGTGGCAGGTACACACCCTGCTTGTACATCACAGAGGCCAGCCTGCAGGATGTGGTCATCCATCCACTCGACGGGGCAATGGGGCAGCATTATTCCCACCCAGCTGATTGGCGCCTTCCTGAGGAGGAGGTCAGACTGGAGGAACACCTGACAGTACTGGAGCCTGGCTTCAGGTGGGCAAGGGCTTTCCAGATGCTGAGCAGGTGGTGAGGCCAGAGATAAGGACTGTGTCAGCTATTGTTCCTGGGAGGAGAAAAGGCAGCCATGTTGTGTGGGGGGCTGTGACACCCCCTCAGCCTCTTCCTGGGTGTCACAGGTTCCAGCAGGAGCATCAGGATCTCAGCAGCCTGCCCTGGCCCAGCGGGGGCAGGCGGGGGCGGTGGAAGGCAGCTTTCGCCTCCATCTCTCCCTGGGAAAAATTCCCTTTCATGTGGCTGCCTGTGATCTCTCCAGGCAGCTCTGCCGAAGGGGGGCGTCCAGCAGAGAGGAGGGGGAGGTGTTGCAGCCAGGGGCACCCTCACCCCTGCACAAGGCAAATGGCAGCACCTCAGGGGGCGGGGAGGATTGTCCTTGGGGGTGGTGGGGGGCAGCCTGACCAGCAGGAGGCAGCCAGGCAGGAGGCCTCTGCCTGCCCCTACCCCACTGCTGGCAGGACTCAGCCCCAGATGGCCTCGGCCAGCCCTCACTGGCATGCCCACAGGTGTGGGGTGGACGGCTCTGGTGCCAGCCCTGGCGAGGGAGAAGGGTGCCATGACTCAGCCAGCCTGCATCTTTTATTGTGCCAACCCAAAGCCCAGCCTTGGCTGCTGGGCCTGACCCCCAACACAGAGAAGCCCGACTTGAAGCCCCTCACTTTTTGCAGCTTCGGCCTCTTGTGCTCTGTTTTGTGGAAATGGTCAGCCAGCCCTTCTGTCTAGAGGAGACCCAGACAGGGGTGGGGATGATTGAAGATGAATACATGATGAGACCTCAGTTAACTTCGTCTGGGAAAGGGGAGCAATGATAGTCTCTCCTATGGAAAGTTGCCAGTGGATAAAACGAGATGGCTGTGGGACGTGGCCTGCTGGGAGTGAGTACTCCATCAATGGCAGCTGGTGCTGCTCTTTGAAAACTAATTTTTACCTACATCTCATGAAAATATAGCCCACTTTCTGCACATGATGTGACTTGACCTGCCACCCCCCCACCACCACTTCTCCAGAGAGTGACCTAACTATTGCCCCACCCACAGCAGGCCCTGGTCCTGGCCGTGTCTCTCTGCCTGTTTGTGTCTGGTTCACTCACTGTCTGAATCTCTGTCTTGATGTTGTTTGTTGGTCTCTGATCTCTCTCTCTCTCTCTCTCTCTCTCTCTCTCTCTCTCTCTCTCTCTCTCTCTCTCTCTCTCATCTTGCACCTCTGTTTCCGCTGCAGGCTAACCCCTGCTTCTCTCCTGTCTGACAAGCAAGGAGAGGTGGACTCCCCAGTGGACCGTATGCCCAATTCCTCTCCTTTGGGTTCCCTCTGCTCCCCTCTACGACAGTTGGGAGCTTCACTCCAGACAGCCCTTACCCCCACCTGGGTAATCTGCATTCAGGACCAGCTCTGAGGGGTGGAGGGGTGGTTGAGAGACTGAGGTCTCACATGGGGTGAGAGACAAGCCCAGCCTCCATGCAGCTGTGTGTGTGTGTGTGTGTGTGTGTGTGTGTGTGTGTGTGTGTGTGTGTGTGCTGTTTCCCACCCCTGACAAATGCAATGTGGTCGTGAGTGACATCATGAGGGTGGGTTTGTGACAGTGTGGTAAGCTATGACGTCACACCTCGTGTGATGTCAGCGGCCATACTTGGGATGTTCTGGGACATGGCGTGTGTGATACTGTACAATCCTGTAACAGACCCAGGATGGTACCAGATTGTACAACTGAAGGTGTGACACTGGATGTGAAGCACTGATACCGTACGGCATGCATGTCCTGGTGACAAACTGGGTGATTCTGTGTGGTCTGTGACATTGTTTGCTCAGCCTGGGTGTGACCCTGAGACTGATGTCAGGGATTCTATGTGAGTGTGTAATGCTGGATTGTGACCATACTATGATCCTGTGAGGCTGCCTGTACAACCCCGGGCGTGTGGTCATGACACTGTGTCCTGTGCACCTGCGATCCTCTCAGTGATGCTGACACCATGTGCCAAGTGTGTCTTTGCCTGAAGCATTTCCTGTGTTTCTGCCCTGGCAGTCACATGACTCGGGGGTGGGGGGAAAGTGAGAGCCCTGGCAGCCCCCTCACCCCCAGCCTGGCCCTGAATGCCAGATCTCCCAGTCTGGGTGGGGGAGCTGGCATGGGGGCAGCAGGCACGGTTCCCACGGCCACCACGGCCCCTCTCCTAGCCCCACCACTGCCAGTTTCAGCTCCACAGAATATCCTGGCAACTCCAACCTCTTTGTTCTCTGTGGCCGCCAAAGGCGTCCCCTGCACCCCAGCCTGCCCATTGCCTGCCAGGTGCCACACTACCCCGCAGACATGGGGTTTGGCCTGACCCAGTCCCTCGCCGCCCTTATCTGCTCCACCTGGACTGGAGCCCCTGTCTCATGCCCTGAGCCTGACTTGGAATTCAAGACTGAACCTTTGACCCTCTGCTAGGAGTCTATTGTGATCATATTGCACAGGAAGAAGGAAGCAGGAGAGCTGTGACCGTACTGTGTGACTGTGGGCCAGGCACTGGGCTCTTGGTCGGGGAACTTTGCTTGGCCCAAGGTTAATTGGAGCCTCAGTCTTCAGTCTGGGACATTTCAGTTTGTTAAGAAAGGTTGCTGCTTTGGCTCTAGGAGGAGGTCATCAGGATAGGAATTGTTACCCATTTTACAGATAAAAACTGAGGAACAGAAGCGTACCCTGCTGGCATAATGGTTTAGTTTACTGTGGCACAGTGCATATAAATCCTAACTTTGAAGACCAGGGGTCAGGTAAATAACCAAGGTGAACTCCTAAATAAAATAAAGTGCAGAGAGAGGGAGAGAGAGAGAAACTAAGGCACAGAGAGTATATGACATGCCCAAATCACGAAACAAGATGGTAGGTAGTACAGTCCTGGTTAAGATTCAGGTTCCTGGCTGCCAGCCCTCTGTGCCAGGCTGCTTTGGGAGGACCATGGAATGGAGAGGGGGCTTGGGAGTCTAGACACACGTGTTTCCGCACTTGTTGGTCACCATGTGTCCAAGGCCTGTTCTCTGTGTATGTCCGTCTGTGAACATGTGTGTCCTTGCTGGGGAACCTTGGCCCATTACCTTTGCCTCTCTTCCCAGGCAAACAGGACAATATAACCCAACATATCCAGGCGTTCTGGGGTGGGGGACTGACAGGGTGACTTGCAGAGCAGCAGCATCACCTCACAGTAAGTGCTATGACCCACAGCATCTCCAACAGGGTCATGGGGCTGGTGGCTCAAGAGGCAGATTCTGGCTCGGGCCCCAGCCTGTGTTCATAGCCTCAGCCTTGCTCTGCACTGTCACAGAGAAGGTGGTAATGGCTGGCTGGCTGCTGCAGTCAAGGCCTCTTAGACCTGACCTGATTGCAGCACCAGCTCCTACTGCCTCTCAGGTGCCAGAGATGGATGGATGGATGGATGGATGGATGGAGATCACTGCACAGCCCTCCCTGGTCCTCCACTGTCCACCTGTAGCCCTGTGCCGACCGGCATTGCTGGTGACAGCTAGGGTTGGGGAGGGATAGGCAGCCACCAGTGTGTTCATAATCCAAACGTTGGCCCAGGCGCCAGGTAATCTGCACAGAGCTGACCAGCTGACCCCCCCCACACACAAAAGGTCAAACAGCCCTGCAGGGAGTCCTATCCCCAGAGGTTCACATCTCTGTTGCGGGTTCTTCCTGCCACACTGAGTGGAGCATGGCTGGGGAGGACAGAGGGGGTGCAGGAAGGTCCTCCGAGGCCTTCGACCCAGCAGCCAAAGCGGACACTTTCATCTCTCTTCGCCTGTCGACCTGCCATCCCTCAGCGGCATTAAATTCCCCTTCTGCCAGAGAACAAGAGCCGCCTCAGATTCCAGGCAGCAGGGCGTGAAGATGGGGCGGGCCCAGGAGAGGAGAGCAGAGCCAGTCCTCCAGGCTCCAGATCTGGGTTCAAGACGCCTGGGTGCTTGGGCTGGGGGCTCTGGGGGCCAGCTACCCGAGTCTCCTAGTGCTCACTCAGATGCAGGTCTGTTTCCTGTTTCCCTGTCTTTCCTGCTGATGCCTTCTTTTCCCTTCAGGTGGTACCTCCTCAAGAGATTTCTTAGCCCCTGCAGGTCAAGTCAAGTATCCCTGTGCCAGCCCCATCCCTGCACTGATTTCTGGGTAATATTACCAGCTTCAGGGCTGCAGTCTGCAGCTCCGGACTGGTGGCACTGGTGCCCAGCACATGGAAGAGGTAGAAAACATCTGTGGGCTGAATAATCACATTATCTCCTCATTCTGGGCATTTTTTCCTTCTCATGCATTTCCAATCCTAACTGGCGTGCTGTCCACAGGCAAAGGCAAAGAAAGAGCCCCCTTTCCCCAGCCTCCAGACCTTCCATACCCTGCATCTCTATCCTTAGAGGTGCTAGTGAGATGCCCTGCCTCACATGGCACAGAGCTTGTGGCTCATGTGCCAGGCACTGGGCCAGTTCATTGCACTTAATCGTCACAACACCCCACAAGGAGGGCATTGATTGGTTATCCAGCTTTATATGGTGAAAGTTGAGGCTCAGGTCGGTAGAGAGACAAACGTAAGGTCACATAGCCAGGAACCTCTGGTTTTCAAAGCTGGTCCTTAAACTCCTGGTTATGCTTCAGCCTTTGGCTGGAACCCCCTACCCCACCCCCACACCCCACATGCTGCCTGGGATCATGCCCAGATGTGGGATTAGGATCAGGCACTACTTACTTCCTTAAACTTTGCACTTTCTGATTTGGGGTGGGGGGGTTACTTTTTTTTTTTTCATAGTAAACATATCAAATCAGCAAGCTCAGTGAAGTTCTTTAACCCAATGTCCCCCAGCCCAGAAAGGTTTAGAAACAAAGAGCACTGTGTGGAATGAATGGGGAGGGAATGAGAGCGTGGCCCTGGGTTTGAGTTTGGGTCTTTGGGGGACCAGGGTTGGTGCAGCCAGAATCTACAAAGCTCTCCACCCCTCCACCTCTCTGGTGTCGCCCGCCCAGTCCTGCTTGCCCAGGAGCGGGCACCGCAGGTAACTGAGTTTGGGTCTCTGCCTCAGTGGGATCACAGGCAGCTGCTGGGGTGAGGGGGCGGGGGGTGGCTGCCAGGGTGAGGACAAGGGCAGTGCCAGCACTGTTGATAAGGCAACAGAGCCCTCGGGAGCTGGGACGCAATGAAGCCATGGAAACGTGGCCGAGGTGTGAGGCTGGCTCAGCTACTTGCCCCAGGTGACAAGGCCTGGCAAGATAAGTCCTCCACTCCCGGACCTCCTGGGGGCTGGGACTGGGCTGGCTGCTGGGCAGGTCTGACGTCACCCCAGCCCACTATCCCCAAGGCCACTTTGGGGTCAAGCGTTGGGTCTGAGTCTAGAAGGCTGAGGACAGGCCTGGAAGCTCTGAGTCCACGGCCCTGAAGCCCCAACCCCATTCAGTGCCTCCACCTTCTAGTGCCTCTTCCTTCCCTCTAAATATGTGTGATTATTTACCTTAAGCATTTTGATAAATCATAATAGCAGAGACATCTGCTGTCAAAACTGCAAACTGCATTTGGGGCTCAGCTGGTGGACGAGGGCTAGAGGCCAGAGGTACAAGGGCTCTGAGGTTGGAGGGGGATAATATGGATGCCCCCCACCCCTCATCCAGGGCTGGGCCTTGAAGGGACCCCTCCTCACCAGCTGCTGACCACAAAACCTTCCCAACCCCGCCCCACAACTGTGTTCTCTCTTTCCTGCCTCCCTCTGCCTGGAATTAATGCAGCCGTGACAGTGGCTGAGAAGTCCCCGCTCAGCCCCCAAAGCAGAGATTAACTCCCAGGCTGCTGGCGCGCCGGCTGGGTTGGCCATGGGAGGCTGAGGAGTGGGGGGCTGACGCACAGGCCTCACAAGATTAATCACCCCACAGCCAGCCTCATCACGAGGGTGCCTGGTGCTCCAACCCCCACCCCAAGGAGGGGTCCTGGGTCCTGTGTCAGAAGCCTGCCTTGCCTCCTGCAGCCTCCAGGGTCCCCAGTCCTACTGGTAGAAGGATTTGAGGAGCCAAGATCAAGTTCCTCTCTGATTTTCTCTTCCCTGCCTGGTGTCTCTTGGGGACCCCGAGAACCAAGCAATAATCCTGTGCCCTCTTTCCCACCTCTGTTCCCTGGTCCCCCGTTTTCCAGGCTCAGCAGCCCCAGGAGGGACAGGCTCTGGCCCCGGTCTGCCTGCTGACCTACTGCTGGCCCCACTGGAGCCCATGGCTCACAGCCCTGCTGGTCCCCCAAAGGACTGAAATTGGGGTGCAGTGGGTTTATTGGCTCTGGGCTCAGTGCACCTGCTGTCCAGTCATTCCTCGCTCACCCTCAAGGTGGGCCTGTGGAGACGGCCGGGAGGTGATCTTGGGTAACTATTGAGTAAGTTAGCTGCTGATGGGGTTAGGGTCCTGGGCACTGGCTTTTTTTAAACCAGTCACCTGCTTAAGAGTACTTTGGGGGTTGCAGCAAGTAGGATTGAGATTAGATAGAGAGTAGAGTTCCCCAAGCAGGCAAGACCTAAGGCAGGCTGAGCTGTGATTGGAGTCACCTTGACCCTGCAAGTCTGGCTGGAGACCTCTTCTGTGGCCCATCACTGCCCTGCTGGGATCATAGCAGTGAACTCTCCTGACCACCTACTGGCCTTCCCAGCCAGAAGGTGAGCTCCAAGAAGAGGTGTTTGTCTACTGGCAAATGCTGGGGGTTCCACAGTGTTGAGTAAGTAAATGAACTAGAAGTGGAGGATTTGGCCTAGCCCCCTGTTTATAAGGAGCTGGGAAAAGAGCAATTAGGTTTGAGCTCGAGGTTCTGAACTGTAATGCCCTAGTCTGATGACTGCCAAGAGGGGGCCTCAGGAGAAAAGGGCTTGGAGCAGGATACCGCATTGACAGTTATATGACCTTCCAGAAGAGGCTTCCCTCTCTGGGCCTCAGTTTACTCTCCAAAAAGTAACATTACTTCTCAGAGATACCATGAGGGTAGAAGGAGAAGTCCTGTGTGAATTCTCAACTTATACCCCTTGATGAGAAAGACACCTGTGTGGATGGGAAGAGGCAAGAAGACTTCTTGGTCAGGAGGGGTAAGTAGAACTGAGCCTCAAAGGACCATGGTGCTTACCTCAGCGACTTAGAGACTGTTACTTCTGGGGTAGTGAGGAAACCATACTGGAGGGAGCCCAAGAGATTGCGGGGTCAACTTCAAGCTCTAGGATGAGTGAATATATTTTGTCCTGAGGACAGTGGGAGCCAATGATGATTCTAGGCAGCCATTGGAAGGACTAAAGCCTTCAATCAACCTGGGTATAGTGGGTATGGGGTATGTGGGGCAACTTCCAGACTCTACTGTGGGCCCCTTGGACTGGGGTGGAGAGTCAGCAGGAGGGTGTAATCAATGCCATGTCCAGGGAACCCAAACACATCCCTATGTTAGGGAGTGGGAGGCTAAGCATGACAAGATCTGTCAGTTTGGGGGCCTAGACCACTCATTACAGAATGGGGAATCCAAGTTACAGAATGGTCGCAGGGCTTCAGGACCCAATCACTTCCTGGAAATGGGGGTAAGGGAACACCTGGGCCCTACCTCGTAGCCCCCAAAACCATGACCTGGAGGACTCCCCTAGAATAGGAGGCCAGGGGCTAAGATTTGCATTTAAGCTCTACTCCCTAGCTGGCTTCATCATCACATGACCAAAAGTATAACCAGCCCCTGCTGTGCCTAACTTTCCCAATCGGTGAAATGGAATCCCTTCCAGCACCAATCAGCCAGCATTCCCATCCCTTTCTGGGGATTCAGTCCTCAGGAGGGAGCTGCAATTTCGGGGTCCTTCACTCCAGCCCCTTCCCCCACCCCTGTAAAGGGCCCTCTCCCTTCTCCTGCTCCTCCACCCACACCCCTCTCACCCCTGACCCTGTGGCCAGCAGCCTCTGCTGCTGTCATCCGTTGTCATGGGAACCTTGCTACTCTGACCTGGCACAGGCAAGAGCGCTGGCCTGGAGCTCCTAACAGGGGAAGCCAAGGGTAACAGGGGGTGAAATGGAGGTGCCTGTCCCTGCCAGCTTGGCTGAGTGCTCAGGAACCCCCACAGGAGGAGGGTATTGGAAAGATGACCCAGATAAGGTGGGTCCCAAGTGCAGGGTCTCAGGGTCTGACCACTCCCACTCCCTGGGGTCCCTGCCCTTTTCCAGGCTGCCCCCACCCACCTAAACCCGGCTCCAGGCTGGCGGTGGTAGGGAGGTGTGGCGGGGACCTTCCTGCTTCCCTCACTGCTGATGGTTGCTCAGAGCCCTGAGCTCAGCTCATTCTCGAGGCTAAAAATACCAGGGAGGCGCAGGCAGCAGCAGCTCCCCTGACACCCTGTCCGCCATCCCCCCCAACCCCAGCAACACATACACACACACACACACACACACACACACACACACACACACACACACACACACTCACACAGCCTGGACCAGGTGCCAAGGTGCAGTTTAACTCACACGGTGCTATGGTTCATGGAGTTTCCTGAAGTCCAGTCCTTTGTGAGACATAATCTGAGCTCCATTTCCACCTCTAACCCCAATTTGCTGTTTGATTTGGGGGTGACATCCGAACCCTACTCTGGGCTCCTTGGGCAGGAATGGAGAGTTAGCAGGAGGCCATGTTAGCCTCTCTGAGCCTTAGTTTCCCTTTTCGTGTAACGAAGGAGCTATAAGGAAGAGGGGAGGCTCAGGAATGGAGTAGATGGCTAAGCCCCGGGGCCCAACTTATTTAATTACCATTGCAGCCTGGCAGAGCCCATAGAGGCAAGAGTGGTTGAAGGGACACTAATCAGACCTTTGGTTACAGAGTGGGTCACTCTTGCTTTGCAGTGGCAGGTCAAGCTTCTGGGACCCCCAGTTTTGGGTTGAAAATAGGATGGGGGCCACTAGCTAGTTTGAATCTTAGGAATTTCTGCTTCTGTGAGCATGACTGGGAATGGGGAGGAATCCACACTGCACCCTCACCAGAGTCTGGCTGAGGCTTGTCATGAGGGTCCACACTGGCCACCCAGGGTGTGGTTGAGGTTCCTGTGTCTCCACACTGACCATTTTTGCCTAAGGCCTGGTTGAGGCATGGAGTGACAGTCCATATGATTTGTCTACTAGGGCTTGACCAAGGCTGGGGTGCGTCCAGGCTAACTTTTTGCCCAGTCGTGGCTGAGACTGAGTTGAGGGTCCACATTATCCCCCAGGAACTGAGGTCACAGTGAGTATCCATACTACCCATCTGCCACTGGTCTATAGCTTCTTTCTCTCTTTCCTTTCTTTTGCCTTAAAAAAAAAAAAAAAAAAAAAAAAAAAGGAAAGGAAAGGTGCAGGCAGGAATAAAGATGAGCAGAGGCACGCAGACAGCAAGAGAGAGGAGGAAAAAGCACTTTTAATTTGATTTAGTTTCATCTTGGTTGTTGACCCCAGGCCCAGGACACAAACCTTCTCCACCAGGATGCACCAAAGGCCTATGTCTTTTTCCCCAGCCCTGGATTCAGACTTCATTTTGGGTTTGATACTCTCTCTTCCCTCCCGGAAATCAGAATTTTTGCTCATTGACTATGCTTTAGAGGAGGCCCCATTTCATCTGGGGACCAATGGTGGGAAGACAGAAGGGTGCCCTTGCTATTTCCAGGACCCTCCTGAGGTTCATGGAAGTCACGGCCTGTGGGCACTGGAGGGCTGGAAACCAGATGCGACCTCAGGGACTTCTAGGGGCTCACGGCAGTGACACCCGAAGGAGTCCTACTCCTTCCTTTTGCCCTATCACCTAATTCCATTGACATCCTGAGAATCACAGGGCACACTTCCCCACAGACCCAGGGTCTCAAGGTTTGGAGCTGGTATCTGCAGGTCATGCCCCCCATTGCAATATTAGCTCTTCAGATGCTTTGTGACCCGGCACAGTACTCTTATCTTTTAGGGTCTAGCTGTTCATCTGCAGAATATGTGTTCAAAAGAACCTGTCTGTGAGGGTTGGTACAGGATTAAATGAGATATAACATCAAGTATCTGGCAGACTAAGCACTCGATAATCATTCTCTCTGGAGGCTAGCCGGGACGGGACATATGCTAATAGAGTTCTTGGACCTTTGTTCATTTTTCCAGTGTTAAGAACAATGTTGGTTGATGGGTCTCAGAACCTGAAGCCCCAGCAGGGGTCCACCACATTGAACTAGGGGTTCCAAAAGAGTTATCCTTTAGTTTTGTGAACATATTTTCAGGCCCTAAATGGATGCTCTAAGGTAAAACATTAATAAACTGCATCACGTTGGTGGGGGAAATTAAATGTAAATTAGATAATTAAAAATGAAGCTGATACCCACTGCTTGGTGCTATGACCTCTTATTAAAAGTTATGAGAGGTGGACCCAGATGAGGTGGGAGCCTGTTGCGTAGTTCCACTGGGGATGGGGCTGCCAGGATCCCCTGCTGGAGCCCAGTCTGGTCTTTGAAAGAGGCAAACCCAGGGGATGCTCCAGTCTGGGCGGAGGAGAGCTGTGGGTAGAGGACCAGAGCCCTTGCTGTGAGTGTAGCTTCCGCCACTAATGGGTTCCTGGGTCAGTGTCTTCCCTAGCCAAGCCTCCGGGTGTCCTCATCTGTAAAAGAGGCATAATGACACAGCATGCTCAGGAGATTGAGGCAGAGGGGTACAAGAAAGAGTCTAGAAAGTAACCAGCCTGGCGCCTGGTGCATAGTAGGTTCATTAAATAGGTGTGATTACTAATAATTTCATCATCACCTTCATAGGGACTGAGTCCCTCTCAGGCAGTCCCTGAGCTGAGAACTTTCCAGACAAAAGCTTCTGCCTAGACTGCCCTGGGTACTGCTGTCCTCATAGCCTTCAGTGAGGAAGACAAGGCTAGGATAAGGGGAATAAGGGTTCAAGGTCGCACGTCCTCTGAGGTAGGTGGCATTGTTTATTATTCCAAGGTCACAGCGGAGGAAGCAGAGGAACAGTGCTCTGCTTCCCGAACTTAACAGGTTCCATTTTGCACCTGCCCTGCCAACCACTCCAGGCATGGGCATGGGGGTCCAGAGGTAAATTAGTCTGAGTGAAGGAGACAACCCTAGGTGCTAAGTTCCAAGAGAATGTTCTAACCAGAGCTGGGGTACAGAGAATAGAGCAGCCTGGGGAGGAGCTCCGGAGACCTCCACAGGAGGTGCGACCTGGTTGGGTAGTTTAAGGATTGGTAGATTGGAGGCTGGACCAGGCCAAGCAAACACAGAAAGGCTGGAGAGCCCGCCACCAGGCCTCTGGTGGGCTGTGGAGGGTGCACGATGAGGGGGTGGGAACACAGAGCGGGTGAGTCACCGTTTCTGGGCCAGGCAGGCGGCGGCTGCGGAGCGGGGGGCGCATTCCTGGCTGGCAGGGCGGCCGGCACTAATGTCTTTCCCACATGGCCCCGAATTCCCGGCTCGGCACGATCACACGGGCAAGACGCTCCCGCGGCCACCCCCGCCCCAGCTGCCTCCTTCCCACAGAGTGGGGGGCGGCGGGAGTGTGATGGAGGCAGGCAGAACCGGCCCTCCTGGGGCGGGGTGGGGGTCTGCAGCTAGGCCTCCTGGGGGGCCTACGTCCCGCACACCGAGAGCAACTAACTAGGCCGCCGTCGTCAAAATAGGAGCAGGGGCGGGTCTGTGAGGCGGCGGAGGAATGAGGACCTGAGCAGCCATGGGTCCTTGGCCACGTCCCTGCTTCTCTGGCCCCATTCATCCACCCCCGTTCCGTTAAGGTCCCGGCCGCCGAGAGAGCGCAGAGGGAGTATTGTTGGAGGACGCCCCAGACGAGGGAGACCCGTCAGAGTGCCTGAGGGATTGTTGCGACCCGCAATTACAGCAGCCTCAGATCCAACGCCATAGGCATCTTCCCCTCCTTCCTGACCCCTGACTGGGGTGGGGGACGCTCCGAAGCTGCCTTGCATCCGGTGGGAGAATGGGGCGTGTTTCTGAAAAAGGCCACACCCAGTCCCTCATTCCTTGGGGTGGAGGACAGCCCTAGCTCAGACTAGGGGACTCTGAGCCACTGCTCTCCCACGCAGCCCCTGCTGCTGGGTCAGGCCCCTGGGGGGGAAACTGAGGCTGCGAGGGCGGCCCACCCAGAGCTCCCTGTCTGCTGGGGGAAGTTGGCGGTTGTCCCTCCCAGCTGGGCTTAGAGGCGCTAATGAGAGTTAAATGTGGGGTGTGAGTCACCTCAGAGGGGGGCTGGAACCACCCCCAGATGTGGATCCAGGGTGGAATGAAGTTTTGTCCAGACTGCTCAGCTCAGTCTTTCCTCCACTCCCCTGTGCTTCATCCCGCCCCCTGGCAGGGTGGGGCCTGAATTCAGGACTTTCACCTGGGCCAATCTCCCCACAGTGGCTGCCTGTCTGGGGGGGGTCCATGGGACCACAAGGAAGACTCCAGATTCCAGGATGGAGCCCTGTACCCCAAGACTTGGGAGATGGACCAACACCTGGGATTGTCTGGTGGCGGTGGACCCTGGGTATGGTGATGTGTCTTGGGATGGGGGTGCCAGTAGGCAAAGGGCCCGGGCCACCCGGAAGGATCCCCTCACCCCCTACAGCCCATCTGGCCTCACTCAGACCACCAGGCTCTGACCACACAGAGTGCCTATCCTCCCCCACATACACCTCTCCCCGACCTCAGGGCAGCACAGGGACTTCAGTCTGCAGTCCTCATGGCAGAGCCGACTGGCACGTGTGTGTATAAACATGTGTGTGGCCTTGTGACTGGTTCTACTTGTGCCTCTGTATGTATGTATGACTGAATGTGCAATTGTGTGTATTTATGTGTGGCTGTTTCTGGGTCTCAGTGTTGCAGGAGACTCAAGAGGGAATGTTTCTGTATGTCTAGATCTGTGTTCCCTCTGTGTCCCTGTGTGGGTCTTTCTGTGTGACTGTGTTTGTCCGCCTAACCCCATCCACAGGATCCCTGGCTACTTACTCCTTGAGCACCCTAGCACCGCCTCCATCAGGAGCCGCAGGGTTAGGGAACCTGGAAGTAGGGGGATGCAGTACCCACAGTAACCAGAATGTAATGGCCTGGCTGGGTGGGCAGCATGAGGGGTTGGGTATGGACGTGGGCAACCAAGGGAGAGTGTAAAAGGGGGATAGGGGAGGGCCCCTGCACAGCAGTCCCTTCCTTGCTCCCTCGCTTCCAGCCCAGCGCCTCCTGGCAAGAGCTTATTTGCATGGTATTTACATTTCATTTGCATCGCGTTCAATTAAAAACCTGACCAGCTCCCGCCTGCCTGGCGCTGCCCGCCCAGCCTGGTGAAAACGTTGGTTGGGCATACCCTGCTGCCTCCCCCCCCCCCCCCCCCTACGGATTGACTGATGTGGGAGGGGTCCTCCCTTCAGTGAGATCATCCAAGCTCCCACCCTATTAATTCGAGGGCTGAAAATACAAATGGAGAAACTGAGGTCCAGGAGCTCTTGGGAGCTCCAGGCCAATTTCCAACAGAGCCAAAAGAATACTTGTAGTAACAGCTGCCCCTTTATGGGAGAGTTGCGGTGCCAGGAGTGCCAGCACCTGGATGCAGCATCTCATTTAAATTTTGCTACCCCCTGATAGCAGGCCTTGTATCATTCCCATTTTACAGATGAAAAAATCAAGGCTGGACAGGACAAATCCGAGGTCATTCGGCTAACCCAGAACTCAAATCCCTATCACTATGATTACCAAGTCCATATTCCAAAACTCGAGCATGACTGCAGAATGTACATGGATTTCCTCTTCTGGAGAAAGGAACCCATTACCTTCAGCATCATTAGCCCTAGGACAACAACGGCATCTCTCATCTGAAACTGGGGGGCTGAACCTCCTGCTGCCTGTTCTCTTGTTTCCTAAGGCTGACAGTCATGGCCATCCTTGGCTACTGGCTAGAAAGCCCTTCCGAACACCTGGTCATAATCTTTCCTATGGCAAGGCTGCCCTTCTTGGCTGTCAGAGGTGGTGACTTACAAAGGCAATTAAAGGCACACCCTGGTGAAGGAGAGGTTGGCCACAGTCCACATACATCCCAAGGTTCCTGGTTTGCGTCCTGGGGCTGACAGAAGCAATGAAGATGAACAAGTCAATTTTTAAAAAAAGCTTCTTTCTCTTCTCTCTTTCTGCTTGCTTGCCTCTCTGCCTGCTCCCCTTCATTCCTACCAGCATCTTTCCTAAAAAAAAAAAAAAAAAAGGGCATTAAAGACTTGAACATTAAACAAATTCTCTGGGAAATTTACAGCTAGGCTAAGGGTGAAGGATAGATAGAGAGATGGAGATGAGGCAGGCTCATGGAGACAGCCAAGGCACAGGAGCATGTGTGGGACCCTCCGATCCTGGAGGGTTCTGGAACTTACTTGGGCAGAACTGAGCTACTGATGTCATCTACACAGGTGGAAAGTCTTGGACTTGGGAAGAGTTGGGGTCTTCAGGATACTCATGGAGGCACCAGCCAGGGCTCCGAATCCAGCCCTGGAACTGCAGATCCCTGGTGTTGACAGGCCCATAAGAGCCGCTACCCCATCCACGGGAGGTATTACATTTCCCTTGCTCATCACATTTAGGATTCTAGAGCTATCCCACTGACCCTAGGGCTAAAGGACTAGAAAAATCAACAGATTTCTTAATTAGTTCAGGAATGGACTCAACAATGGGCCTGGTCAGGCTGAATACCAGGACTTTGGTTGAAATTATGGTGCGTGTGTGTGGTGAGGGCAGTCTGATCTGGTAGTGTGAAAATTTGAAGTTACTTGGAGAGAGCTATCTGCAAGTGAGGCCAACAAAGGGAAGCTGATCCTTATGTTTGAAGTCAAACATTCTTCTACTTTAGCCTTAGAATGAACCAGTAGGTTCCAATTTAGTTTAAGCCAGTGTGTGTTGGGTTTCTGTTACTTGCAATCTGAAGTCCTGACCAATTAGTGCATACCTTACCTATTTCTGCCATCGAGTTTTTGCCCAGGCTATTCTGGGCCATTCTGGAATGATTTCCTTCTGTCCTCTCCTGACTAGTCAGACCTGTGTTTATTCAGAGGTTCAGTTCTCCTCTTCTCCAGGAACCTTGCTTCCTCGTACCAGCCTCTCCTGGCTCCCCACTCCTAGAGTTACCTGGAACTTCTGACTCCCAGCCTGGAGTTGTCTGTGTCAGAACTGCTGTGCTAATTCCCGTTTCTAGACTTATGTCTCATTGTCCCCAAGTGAATTATAACTTCTTACATGGCCTGAGTTGAGTCTCCTCCTGGAGAGGTATGATATAGTATGGTGACTAGAAGCTTGGCCTTGGCCTCAAGAAGCCTCAGTTTGAATTCTAGTCTCTCTGTGATCTTTGAATTCATCTTGCTACCTCTGCGCCTTAGTTTCCTGTTCTTTACAATGGGGATGTTATGAGGAGTAAATGAACCTGCTTGAACAAAAAGTACTTGGCATAATCCATACACAATTATTTCCTGGGCACCCACTCTGTGAGCCCTCTAGGTCTGGAACTAAGGGTTTAGTGGTGAAACACCCAGTGGCAGGACAAGGTCCCTGCCCTCAGAGCAGCTAAGGGTGGAAGTTGGGGCCATGGCCCCAGCAGGAGCAGCCAATAAGGAGAATGGGGGCGGTCCTCCTCAGTCTGCCAGCTGGGAGCCAGGGCCCCTCCAGCCTGCCTTCTTTCCGAGAACTGAAGGCCCTTGGTGGGGAGGCCTGGTCATCCCCTCCCCCTTCCTCCCCTCCGGGTAGTCCCTCGTAGCCGGCACTGCTCGGAGTTAATCTCCTTGCCCGTCAGGGGGTGACAGGAGGTGTCTGTCATTGGGAGCCCAGACGTCAGCCTCACTGGCTAATTGGGGCGCAGGCGCCAGGAGCACGGGAAATGGCCGGAGGGAAGGAGCTAGAATGAAGGAAGGAGACTGCCCTCACCTCCTTCCCGTCAGGCTTTGGGCCCATCCACAGGGCCCCTTAGGGGAAGTGGGGGGCCAATCAGAGGATGAAGGGTCTGTGGGATGGGGACTTTGTGACCTTGGACATATTGCTGTTCCTCTCTGAGCTTCATATTATTATTATTTATAATGACAACAGCAAACCTTTATTGAGCAATTACTGTGTAAATCAGTTCCCATCATGCCTGTGATTGCCACAACTTCCAATGGTTTTCTAGGGCCTTTGGAATTAAAGTTGGACTCCTTCCAAGGTCCTTGAGAACCTCCAGTACCCATGCTTCTGCTCTCCCTGCTCCCTCTAATCTAGCCATGCCAACTTCCCCACGGAGCAAGCTCTTCTTGCCCCAGGACCTTTGCACTTGCTGTCTGTGCTAGTTGGAACACTCTTCCTCTGCCTCTTAGCGTGGTTAACTCCTCATTATTCAGGTCTCAGCCAAATGATGCCTCATACACATGGTCCTGACTACCTTATCCCAAACCACCTCCAGTTACACTGTTAATGTCACCCTGTTGCATTATCCTATTTATATTTTCACAGCATTTGTCATAATGTGAAATTCTCCATTTAGATATTTGCGTTTTATATTCATGCTTTCTCTCTAGGATGGAAGCCCCTTAGAACAGGGGATCTTGTCTTTGTGGTTTACTGCCAAACCCACAGTTCCTAAAACAGTGCCTGACACATGGAAGCGACTCAATAAATAGAAAATAATTAAATACATGAAATTCAGGCATTCTGTGAAGTACTTCATCCAACTTAATCCTCATGAGAATGGAAAAGTTGACATTATGAGGTACACCCTTGTATACCTCAGGGGGCTGAGACACTGCTCTGGCAGCCATGGAAAATCCAAGGACCCAGGTTCAAGGGCCAGGGTGAAAAAACAAAAATGAATAACAAAATAATTGGGGATTTTCTTCCTCCCCTCCCTCCCTTCCTTTCATCTTCATTTGAGGTGAGGAAGCTGAAGCTTATGGAGATCCTGTGACTCTAAGAGCATGCCCTTGCTTTTTCTTCTTCTTCTTTTTTTTTTTTTGAAGGAGCAGGCAGGAATGAAAGCAAGTATGCAGGCAGGAAGAGAGAGGAGGAAGAAGCACCTTCATTTATTTTTATTTATTGTTCACACTGGTTGCTTCCCCACCTGGGCCTAAGAGTTGAAGCCAGGGGTATGTGGCTTGCTCCTTGGGAGGCAACTGGCTTAACTGCTGCTCCACCAGGGCATGTCTACTCCTTCCTTTTTCTCCACTCCATCCTCACCTTAGTTACAGCTACTGCCATTCATTCACCAATGTGTAGCTCTTTTTCTGAGCCCAGGAGCTCCACATCCCCCAGGTGATGGTCAGGAGATAGGGGACTCATCCAGATGAAGGCTGACGTAGCCTTAATGGAGGGCAACACCCCAAAAGTGGAGTTCCGGACAGGTGCACCCCTAGAGGATGAGCCTGGGCCACTGTGAGGTGGAGGCTCTGATCACTTTGGAAGTAGGCAGCTGAATGCTTGAAAGTTAAATTCATGGTTTTCTGACCCTTGCAGGGAAAGTGAGGAGTCAGACTCCCAAGGTGGCCAAACAGAAGACAGGTCAGGCCAAGAAGGGATGCAGTATACCCAGCATTTTGTCAAGAAGGGTCCCAATGACAACTCTTAAATTCTGTGTAATCCTGGCATTCTAATAAAGCCAATGAACTCAGTCTAATAACAAAAAAATTACAGTAACTGGGATCACTCAGGACTGCGTGACCTTCTAGGTGTAAAGTCTGTGGGAACAGAGCTGAGCATAGGCAGGTGATGGGGACATGTATAAGGAGAAGAGGCCATTAGACACCACATGGTGGGGGGACCGTTTCCTCTTGAATTTTAGCTAGGGGCACCCGAGGGAAGCTCTTCTGGGTACAGGGACTGTCTTAGTCCATTCAGGTTACTGTAACAAAAACAGACTGGCTTACACCACAACCATTTATTTCTCACAGTTCCAGAGACTGTGAAGGGCAAGATCAAGGCACTGGCAGATTTAGTGTCCAGGGAAGACCCCCTTCCTGAGTCATAGAAGGCCAACTTCTCATTGTGTCCTCACATGATGGAAAGAGGATAAGAGAGCTCTCTGAGGTCCTTTTCATAAAGGACATTAACCCCATTCATGAAGACTACGCTGGTGACTGACTACACACCTCCCAAAGGCCCCATCTCCTAACACCATCACATGGAGTTAGGACCGCAACACACATTTGGAGAGGACCCAGACTTTCAGGACAAGGATAAGTGTGAGCTCTCAGCAGGAGAAGCAGGTTGGGGTCTCCAATCATCCTCCTTCAGTCTGCATCGACCTTTCATTTCCTGTCCTGCCTAGCTCCTGGGCCTGACACAAGTCAATCCTCACCTGTGTTTCCTTTTCCTTCTCCCTCTGCTTTCCCAGTGCCCTGAAGCAGTCCCTGCCCATTGTGCTTATAGTCACCTCTTGACACTTTTTCTGCCCAGACTTTGAAGCCTGTCCCTGTGCTGCTTCTCTGGGAAGGGCTCTCAGGACCGAGTATGTGCAGTCGTTGGAGTGCTGAGGCTCTCTGCCAGGCAGTCAGCACCCTATGTCACCTTCAAGGCCTGTCATATCACATGGCTGACACAAAGCCACTCAGGAAGAATCCTGCTGCTTCCTATTCATCCAAGGACCCCAAGTAAGCCCATTATTTTGAGTGTCTGGGTCTCTGGTGCCTACTCAGCTTTGGAATACCACCAGGCCTGAAATCTCAGCCTGAAGTAGAGGAAGGGGCATGTGGGGGCTGCAGGATGCCTCTGCAAATCACAGTCCTCGACTTCTGATTCCTCATACCCAATCAGACCCCATTGATGTCTGGGGCCAACCGGGACCAGTTATTCGCCTCTGATAACTCACATGGGTTACACCACATCAACCAATCACAGCAGCTCCCTCCTCCATCCCCATGTCAGTCTCTTAGGAGGCTCTGACCTGGTTACTGGTCCAGGCTGAATCAAACTGTGCCCAGACTCTCCCCCTCTCCCCCCAGGATAACAGAGACACAGTTTCTTCTCTTCAGTCCTTGCTACCATCCCATTATCCATTATCGACACCTTTGTTTCTTCCTCTCCTTCCCCTCCCCTTCTTTCCAGCCCAAGCAACTAAATCTGAAGAATATGCAGGTGTGAGGATGGCTCTGTATGAGGAGAGACTGAGGTGTGAGGACCTCCTTGGGGGCAGCTTAGCACTGCAACAATGCCTCTTTCCCTTCCCCTCAACCTCAGTCAAGGGGGTGGCAGGCACTTAGACCCAACACATTTCTTACCGCACTGCCGTGTGTGTGTGTGTGTGTGTGTGTGTGTGTGTGTGTGTGCGCGCGCGTGCACGCGCTTGCATTGGCATCTACCTCTGGCTTCCCTACCCTGACCCACCACACTTCCCCCAGGAAGGAACGGAGAGAGGGGAGGGACAGACGGGCAAGAATCTTTGTCTCCATTCCCACAACACTGGAAGTAGACAGGCTTAGGTTGACCCTAAATAGATATTCCCACAAGCCCCCCTGCCCTCTGCTCTGGGTCAGCAGGTGGGGAGGGAATACCAAGAGGGTGAATAGGGTCCCAGGGCCTGGCCAATGTGCATTTTGATGTTACGTGAAAGGCATGCAAAACAGATGCAAATATTATGCAAACTAGAGCTTTTCTTTTTCTAGTCAACAGCTCTGACAGGCTCTGAAATGGGCTATATGGGACCCAGAACCCGCAGGGAGGTGTGACAGTGAGGGCAAGCATCCTCACTGCTTTGCTAAGAGAATATTTCACTCTAGTAGTACATGAGCACCCTGAGTGCACCTGCATGAGGCTCGTCTCCTGAGAAGTCAGGAAAGTTGAGGGAGTAAGGGTTAGCTCCATCTCCACAGGATTTTGGTTGAAGGCCTTTTAGAGATATCCTTCCATTTTGTAGCATCTGAGACCAGATAACAGAATGATTAAATGCTCCTGGGTTTGAATGCCAGTTCTACCACTTAATTGCTGTGTGATCATGGGCGCCACACTTCACCTCTGGACATTTCTGTGTATTTGCTTCTAAGTTAAGAACAGTAACTATAATGACCTCAGTAGGTGATTGTGTGGCCTGGCTAAAGATACACCTGGCACCCAGCACCTGGATAAAGTTTCCTTCCATACATGGAGCTCCACCCAAGGGAGGCCCCCCACCCTCCATATTCTCTCTTTTGCTCTGAGCTCCTACAGCACAAAAGTACCAGCAACAGCAATGGAGTCATCCAGGCTGAGGGCATCAGTCATCCTGCCTGAGGGCAGGGCCTTGGTTTGCTTTTCTCTGTCCCTACCACAGCCCTGCCTGGAGGGTCACTCAGCTGATGGAAAGATTACTCCAGATGGTGAGTCAGGGTACTGGGGTGGGAAGGGATCCCAGTAGTCTGTTTCATGAATAAGAACTGGGTGGGTCTCTTTCAAAAGACCCCCAAACAGCCCCACACCCCAAACAAAGGAGATGGGAGCAAGAGGAGGAACTTCTGCTCTTGCGAATGAAAACAAGGTCAGAGGTGAGGTGGAAAGGTCAGGAGATGGTTCTGGTACCTGAGGCAGGTAAGTGGGGGGAGGGAGTAGACAGAGCAGCAACACTCAAAAATAACAGCCAAAATGTACTGAGCATCTACTCTACACAGGCTCTGTGACAAGACTTTTCACGTGTTATATATACCATATTGCAACTTTACAATGACCATCTCTATTATCTCTTCCCCTCTTTTTAAATGCTTGAGGAAATTTAATAGAGGTTTCTCTGAGGTCATTCAGCTGATGAATATCAGTACCAGGATTTGAACCTTGACATGCTTACTCCATAGCTTTACCTTTAAGCTCTAAGCAGCTTCTCCATGCTCTGAAGACCCACCTAGGTCCATATCCTGCCTCTGTCTCTCACCATGGTTCCCGTTCTGTTGTCTTCTCTCACTCCCAGATCCACTTCATCTGCCAAAATATATCACTAATTCAGTAACCCCCTCCCTCACCCTGCCTCCCCTTCAGCCCATCCTTTTCCCCCTCCTCCCTGGTGTCCCTTGCTTGTACCTTTGCCTTCATCTGATGTAGTCAGTAGCCAGAGGGAGCTTTTAAAAATTAAATCCAACCATGTCACTCCCAGGATAGAACCCAATGGCTTTCCCTTTGCACTTTGCATAAACCCTGACCCCTCACCTGATCTGCAAAGCCTAGCTCTATCTGCTTCCCTTTTGGGCCTGGGGTCAGGCCCACAGGGGCAGGCTACACACCCTGGTCTTCTCTTGCCTGGCTCCTCCTGGTCTTTTAGGCCTCAGTTCCTGAGTCACCTCAGAGATCCCCTGCTCAGACATCACAGTTATAGCAGCTACTATAGTCCCTTCCCTAAAGTCAGTCTCAGTGAGCTATTTTAGTATCTACGGTTTTTCAGACTCAGAAGTGATCTTATTCAACTATGTCTACTTGACTTTGTCTGTCTTCCTGAATTAGAATATAAGTTTTGTGAGGCTAGGGTCAAGATTGTTTTCTGGTGTCCTCATGGTCTACATAGTGCTTGGCACTCAGTAGGCACTCAATAAACGTCTGGGAGACTGTTGTCGTGATGTGACCTGGACAAAGAGTTCCAGCACGTCTCTACCTCAGTTTCCTTTTGCCGCTGGGCTCCACCTCTCCTCAGGCTCCCAGGGAGTGCTCTGGATGAGATCAGAAATGGCAAAAATCTCCCTCCAGGGGAGGGAGGGCATGGTGCCCGTCTGGGATGAGGTCAGCGCGGCAGGCACCTCTCTGCAGTGCAAGGGGCAAACAGAACCGCAAAGATCATCTTGGCTAGACCTGGCTCCCGGGATGAGAGCCTAGACGGGCAGGGGAGGTCGTTAACCCCTTTCCTCCGGTGGGAAGCTCCTCCAGGCAGGACCTCCTCTTCCCCCCTCCCCAGGGAGGCAGGTGGAGCTGCGTCCTCATCTTTGTTCCCATCTGGAGCGCGTTTGGCGCGGCGTGGCGGGGGCGGGGCTGCGCCCCCGCGGTGCCCGGAGAGACGGGCCCGCCCGCTTATCTGATCTGCGGCTAATTGAAACTCCCTGCTCGCGAAGGTCAGCTTGGTCCCCTGACAGCTGCCGAGGCGAGCCGGGCCGGATGGAAAACCTGGGCTGTGCAGGGCCCGGCGGGGCGCGGGGGGAGGGGTTGTGGGGGGCTGCCTCTGCAGCAAAGTAGACAAAGGCGGCCCCTCCCACCTTGTGCGCGCTGCAGGGGGTCGTCAGAGGTGTCGGCCTTCGCCCGAACCCAGCGGAGCGCTCCGGCCTGGGGTCACAAGGCCTAAGGCTACAGAAAAGGGGGGCGCCCTTAATCCCTACGCGCCAGCCCACCCCGCTCCCACGCCGGGGCCCCGTCTGGGGTCTCTGGGAGAGTCACCCCCAACTTCCTGCCCCTACCCCGCCTCCACGCCCTGGCTCTGAGACTTCCTGCCTCCCCGGCTCCGGGCAGTTCTGGCTGTGGGAAGCTGGCGGGGCGGGGGCGGCCCGGTCCCCTCCCCCTGCGTGCACGACAGGGCGTTGGGGGTCCAAGAGGAAGTGTGCGCGGTGGGGGGCACGGCCTGGCCCCGGGGCGGCCATCCGGTGGGGCAGGTGCGGCCTCAGCCTTGGGAGGGAGGGCTGGCTGGCCTGTTGCTAATGGTGCTGGGGCGGGGGCACAGCGGGGAGCCCCGTTTCCAGGGTTCCGGGTGCGGATGTGGCTAGCTCTGGAGACTCCAACCCCTTCCGCTGCGCCCCAGACGCCCCGGGTGCGGGCACTGCGCAGACCGTACGCGTACCCTCATCTCCAGCCTGTGAGTCTAGGCTGAGAGGCTGGGGAGCTCCTAAAATGTAATTCAGCCACCAGACTGCCCCGCACTCTTGAGTAAAGTCTTTTGGTCTTCGACTTTCCCAGCTAGCAAAAGATAACCTCAACCATAGTTACCATTTTTCAGAACCACGTGCCAAACACAAGTGTTACGCGTTTAACCTACTTTGTCCCAAGCCTCACAATTCCATTTTGCCGATGAGCAAGCTGAGGCGCGGAGAGGTTACCATTTGCCCGAAGTCACAGCTCGTAAGTTACCCTGGCGGTACCCTCTGACTCAGAGTCCGCTGTCTTAACCAGGGGTGGTCTCGTTTTAGCAAGAACTCTGGAGTTGTGCGCCTATATAGGTCGATCCCCCCTGGTATTCACAAGAGCAGTGAGCCCCTGGGTAGCGTGTCGCTGCACACGTTCCCGTCCTGGTGCTGGGCACGTGTTTCTTGGCGCATTCCCGCAAGCCAAAGTCCAGGAACAGAATCCTAGCCTAGCGCGCTGGTGCCCAGGTGCGCCGTTCCCGGTTGGGACCCGGCAGTCATACGGCCCGAGCCGCGGGCGGAGTGGAGCGGGGGCGGGGAACTCAGAGAAGAGTCCACGCGGGCCGCGGCGCCTGGGAGGCCGCAATCCGGGCGCCTGCAGCCGGCGAGGCGCGGGGTGACGCGCGGGGGCCCAGCTACCGTGACCTCCTCCGCGGTTTCCATGGAGACGGTGCACTATAAATAAAAAAAAAAAAAAAAAAAGAATTTCAAACCCGTTTTCTACGGCGCTTGGCGGGAGGGGGCGGGGGGGAGGAAAGCTCTCTTTGAATCGAGTTTCCCATTTCACCTTCCCAGGCGGTGGGAGCGCTTCCCCCGCAGCCCAGCCGGGAAATTGCCGCCCCTCACGCCGCGTGGCGCCCCCCGAGGAAGCTAATTAGCGCAGCCCGGGGAGCTGAGGACTGGGGATCTGGCCCCGGGGGGCCGGGGACAGCCTCTCGTGGTGGGGGGTGGGGGCGCCGACAAATTGCCACACACCCCCATCTCTCCCGGCGCGCACGCAGCCCGGCGCGGGCCGGGGCACAGGGCGCAGGCGGGAGGTCGCATCTGCAGCTTTGGCGCAATGAATCAGGCGCGGCCGCCGCCGCCGCCGCCGCGGAGCGCGTCTGGCATCCGGAGTCTCCCGGGATCGAAAATAATTTGGGCAAAGCGGTGGGAGGTGTGTGCGCGCGCGTTTCGACGGGAGGGCGGGGGAGCTGGCCGGGCGGGGTGCGCGGGGCTGGGGGGGAGGTGCCATCCGACAGCCCCGCTGTGGTGAGAACAGAGTTGACACTTCTTTCCTTTCCACTTACTGCGGCAAGTACCGCGAGGAAGCTTAACCCTCTCGCTGCTTGAGAATTAGAGGCGCCGCGAGCGCCCTCATGAGGGTGCGGCAGGGTTGGGAGCCAGGTGTGCGGTATTGCGCTCCGTTCCCTCAGAGAGGCGCTCCCATCTGGACATTCCTCAAGGCATCCTCTGCAGGGCTTTTCTCATCCCTTCTTTTACCTTCTCTAGATTTGGTTAGTGTTAGCATTATGACCTCAGTTTCCCTACCTATCTATGTAGGAAGGTGGGGGATTGGTCTTCTGTAGCAGCCTCCCTGTCTGTGATGACCCTAGTTTTGTGACCCTCTGGCTTGGACCCTCTTGGCAGAAGAGGGAGTGAGTGGGGAGGGTGTCGGGTACAGCAGTGAAAACCCCACCCACCCTCCTTCATCTCCTGTCCCGCACTCTGGGTGCCCTTCATCAAAATGGCCGGGTTCCTGTTTTTGCCTCTGACGGCAGAAATGTTACGGCCACTGTATTAAGCACGCTGGGTGGGAACTCGGTTTGGATTGAGAAGCTAGCGCTCTTCCCTGCCAAGCTGCCTGCAGCACAGGGCTTGGGGATGGGCTGGCTATCCAGCCGGGCTATCTGGAGTAAGCCTTTGCTCTGATGCCCACCTACTTGTCTCTCTAGCCCCAGCCAGTTTTCCCCATCCTCAACTGAGAGATACCCCACCCCACCCTTTTTTTTTTTTTTTTTTTTGGTGGTCGTGGTGAGGGTTGTCATCTCTTGAGACCCTTGTGCCTACTTGGCTTGTGGATCAAAGAGAGAGATGACTGGGGGTAGAATTCACTTTTTCCTCCTTTCCTCCTCCATGGTAGGAGCATCTTTAGAGTTCACTGATTTTCTCCCCACCAGTATTGCCCATTTGATGAGGAAGAGTGGTAGGCAGAACTCAGAGCATCCCAGTCTGTGGGCTGAAGTTTTCCCAGCAGGATTTGCGGGGGCATGGGTGCGGGGCTTTCCCCTTTCCCCGTTTTTCTAGTCAAGGGGTCTCACCAACCTAGAAATTCTCACACATGGTAGAGCAGACCACTTGGCTTTCCCATGTGGGAGGGAAGGAGAGCAGTATATGGAGAATGTGATTCAGTTGGTCTGGATGGCTCTGGGGAGGACCCGGCCCTTAGTCTGAGGCATGACCACTCACCCAGGAAGCAGAACTGGGTTTCTCAGTGATGTGGGGTCATGGTGACTAGAATTCTCACTGCATAGACTAGGAGATTGAGAGAGGAGAAGGGACTGTCTAAGGTCACTCAGGAAGGCAGGGGCTCCTTGGTAAGAGTGTGGACTCTTCCTGGCTCCCACATTAAATGAGCTAAACAGTCTGTGCCTTTGTTTCCTCTGTTGTAAAATGGGGGTAACACTGATAATCCCTAATCTCACCTAAACAATGTGTGTCTTCAGTGGGGACAGTGCATGGAAAGTGCTGAATGTGATCCAGGTATTTAGAAACTGCATGATAACTGTGGTCTCATCTGTGCATCCTACATGCTGTGGGTTTCTTTCACCCTTAGGTTAAGTATTGCTCCCTCACAGTTCTAGCAGTTACAGATGACCTGCTTAGTGCTTGAGGGCATTCCCCTCCTAGACCCATGTCTAGTCGCACTTCTTTGTCAAGCATCAGATCCTATAATGGTGGGAAAGAGGCCAGGTAACTTAACTCACACCCCCTTCCACCAAGGGGATAGTGGTGGGACAGGGGATGTTGATATTGAGCATTTGGGGACCAGGAATAGGATACCTAAATTGAAGAGGCCTTTGGGAATATGAGATTCCACCTCTCTCTCTTGGAAAGGTGGGTTGGGGTAGCTGAACGACACATAAAACCTATATGGATCTGGAATATAGAACTGATATCTGTTTCATTCAGGGGCTCTCAGACTGCTGGTTTCTGAGTGTCACCGGGGGATTGTGGTCAGAATATTGGAAAGACTTCCTGAAAACCAGAGCTATGCACTGCAGAGGATCCCGTGGCCCAACAGAGTTCAGGTCTGACTTGGGGAAGAGGGTTGTGTCTCCTTGGGGCTGGCTGATGGCTGCGATGAATTCTCAGACCTCCTTCTTGGATTGTAGGCAGTAGAGGACACCAACTTTGAGTCCTATTATTCTCACATACACTTGCCTACACATCTGCTTTGCTCAGCCACACTCATCTAGACTCTCACCAACCCATATTTTCTCATGCCCCCTTACTCACATTCATGCACACGTGCCAGAGTACCACATGCACCAACAGTTCACCTGTACCCGGGTTCCACATGCTCAGGCACTAACATGCACGTACACATGGGGATCCGGATGCATCCATGCACACCATAGCACGTATGTACACACATATGCATGCATTAGCACTTGCATACATGCACATGTGTACACATGGACAAACTGCTAGGTGTATGTTCTCCCCATAGTTCGTGTGTGTGTGTATGCACTAGCCGTCTCTCATAAGGATAAGGCCATCTTTGTTCGTTACCAAGTACCTTGCAGAACAGAGATTTGTTCGATCTCAGAAACCACATGCCTGGTGCTGGGAAAGTATATAATACAGTATTATTTGGAATAGATGAGTAAATGCATGAATGTAAACAGGAATATATGAGTGGATAATAATAGTAAAAGCAATTACCAGCTATCGAGAACCTCAGTATTAGGTGTACCTAATCCTGTGCTAAGTGCTGTCTTTACAGGCGCCATCTTGTCTACGTGTCATAGTCATAGCAGCCTATGAGGTAAGTACTATTTTAATTCTCGTTAGGCCTATGGGGAACGAGGCTCCCAGACATAGTCACTGCCTGTGTTAGTTTCTGACAGTTGCCCAACAAAGTACCACAGACTGGGTGGCTTCAGTCACAGAAATGTATTGTCTCACAGTTCTGAAGACTGGAAGTCCTGTGAAAACTGGAAGTCAAGGTGTCAGCAATCACTTTCTGAGGACTCTGGTCTGTTCCAGGTCTCTCTCCTTGACTGGTAGATGGCTGTCTTCTTCCTGTGTCTCTTCATATTGTCTTCCTTCTGTGCATATCTGTCTCCAATTTTCCCTTCTTGTAAGGACACCAGTCATATTGGATGACGGCCCACCCTAATGACCTCATTTCAACTGGATTATCTCTGTAAAGGATCTATCTCCAAGTGAGATCACATTCTGAGATACTGGAGTTTAAGGATGGTAACATATTAATTTTAGGGGGTACACAACTCAATCCATAACCCTCCCTAAGGTGACAGCTAGGAATTAGTATACGGAGGCTTTGGGAATCTTGGGAATATGCAGCAGCCCGCAGTGTCATCCTACTACGTGGTACAAGGTGTGTATGTGTGTCCTAGTGGTCACTTTCTACCAGTGTGTGGTCCCATCTCCATCTCCCGCCAGCATCTGGGCATCAGTACCTGCTTGCATGAAAGGATTGGCTTTTTGCAGCCCTGGCTTACTGGCATGCTGGGAGCTTTAATGCTCCTTCAGCTATGATATGAACACCTAAAGCCATCCCTTAGGACCCTGATGGCCAGTGCTGCCCGACAAGTCAACGACAGGAATGCCTGGAGACACACAAGAGAGGCCAAAGTACTGCTGACACTGCCCACCATGCCCCCACCCCCACCCCCTCCCCGCCAGGCCCCTAACTGCTATTTCAGATTCTGTGGCCTCATTTCAGAGGCTGCTGGCTTTGAAGTGCTCAGTCCAGTCAGGCAGGGAGCTGGAGCCAGTATGGGATAAAGGGGGCAGTCACCAGTCCTCTTATATCTGCTGGGGCAACAAGGACCAGGCAGGCACCATGCCGACTTTTGTCCATGGCTTGAACCCCTTCTTGTATTGCAAGGAGGCAGGGGGACTAGACCTCACTCCTTTATGCTTTTCTGAGCTTGGCTGGGGTTGGGTGTAGGCAGAAAAGACACCTGGCCCCTGGGGAGAGAGAGAGACAGAACCCCCAGTGTGATGGGGGAGGTACTGCCTCAATTCCAAGGGAATCCCTTCTGGGAAGGCATGGTCTCTGCCTTCTGGGAGTTTTCAGTTTAGTCTGAAAAGTCCTAGCTTTTAGTCTACACAGGAGATGGGGACAGCAGTCTAATTTTCAGTGAAGGTTCTGGAAGGAGCAGGATGAACATGGACATCTTGCCCTGTGCATAGCTACAGCATGTCAGGGGTGATATTGATAATGATAATGAGGGTGATGAGAACAATGGGTAATATTTACTGAGCACTTATTTGACTTCAGACTGAATACTAAATGCATTCTTTACCCAATTATCTCATTCAATCCTAAGAAGTCTGGGAGGCACCTACTATTATCAGTACAACTTTATAAGTGAAGAAATCAAGGTTCAGTGAGGGGGACTTCCCCAAGGTCATTTAGCCAGAGAAGAGAGAGTAGAAGTTTGATCTTGCTCTTAAGTTTTCATAGCAGGACCTACAACTATATGAAGATGAGGGTCTTAGGGTGGGATCGTGGGGGACAGGACTCTACCATCGCAGATAATGGCCCTGGCTCTGGGATCCCCCACTCTCTGAGCCCAAACCCTGGTTGTGATGGCAGAGACTGAGACATGTCCATATGGATCACGCGTCATCTGTCAAGGTGAACCAAGCACCTGCCTCCACACCAGTGAGTTGGTCCTCACAGCAGTCCCATGAGGCCAGAGCTGTGGGAATCACCCCATTTTACAGGAAGGTACTGAAACTCAGAGTGTTGGCATCAGTCTCGTCAGTGGGCCAAGGGTGGTGCAGGTCTCAAATTTGTATCTCCTGACTCCATGGCAATATTTTTTTTACTAGCGGTAGGTACACATCTTTAGATCATTTCAGAACAAAGGTCCCCTCTGGTTCCCTTCCCCACCCCTAAGTTGCTAGAACCGTGACTAGAACAAGACAGGTGAGAAAAGATGCAGATTCCCAAGAACCAACTCCCGATAACAGCACTGATACTAACAGTGGGTGTGCGTCAGACCCTCACTCGGTGGCCCTTTGGGTGCGTATGTGTGTTTGTGCAGCCTCGGAATCCTTCTCAACACGGCTTCAGGCAGCTGCTGCCAGCCAGCAGGAGTAGGCGCAAGAGTTCAGTTCACATAAAGCATAAGTGTGTGCCTACCAGGAGCCGGGCACTGGGCTGGGCTGGAAGGATGCAGGGAGAACAGGGCAATGTCCCGGAGGCAGATGTGGGGGACATGGGCTCTGGGCACCTGGTGTCAAGCTGAGGCACTCGGAAAGGTTTCTCAGAGGAATCATCCTGAAGCCAAGGACTGAGCATTCCAGCAGGATTTAGCTGGGCTAAGAAGAAAGCATGGTGGAGAAGAATTCTAATTTGGGAGAACAGCCTAGAACCACTGAGGCCTGAGGGAGAGGGGGAGAATAACCTATCTGAGGGTCTTACGGATGCCCCGTGTGGTGCAGTAGGGAGAGGGGGCTTTGATTCAGGGCACTGCAGGCCAGGATAAGGAGTATGTATGGTCCTGACCCTGTGGTACGAGGTCTGCTGACCCAGCTTCCCAAACTCCCTTCCACATGGTTCTTTCCTATTTCCAGGACCTTTGCACATCGATCAGATTCACCCAGTATCTCTGGGCAGTAGGCGGAGCAGAGGTCACCATGCACTTTCTATAGATGAAGAATCGGAATCTCAGAGGTTATAGGGTTGGTCTAATTTACCTGACTGGCAAGAGGGCATTGGGCCTGGACCCCAGAATGATACTGAGCCATGGGCCTGGGCTCTTTGTAGGATATCAGTGTGGATTCTGGGATAGTGGGACAGGGAGGGGGTTGGGCACAGTCTGGTTTGGGGAAACCTTGGAGGTGTAGAAGAACAGTGGGGATTTCCCCTCCCCAAAGTTCCAAGCTGAGGGGACTGCCTCCGCCTCCCTCTTAACAGCCTGCCTGTCCCCTGTGGCTGGCAGGGTGAGTCAGCCTGGATGAAGTCACCCGCTTCCGCACAGCCTGTGCCCCCTGACCTGGGAGGCGCCTGCCAGAGGCACCAGCCGAGCCTGAGGACGGGCTGGGCAGCTCTCCAGGTCGCTCTGTTGCAGCTGATTTAGGGGGGCTGGAGGTGTCCGGAGCCATCGGAAGCAGCTGGGCGTCTGGGGCTGTGAGGCCCATAAGTCATGCCACCACCCGTCTTTCCCTGCAGTGCTCCCCGAGAGGTCTGTGATGAATCGCCGGGGACTGGGCTCATCAAAATCAGTTTATGCCGAAGGGAAATTAATTTCTGTCTCTCTGAAATGGGGTGTGGGGAAGTAAGGGCAGCCCCAGAGGCAGGCCTGTGACAGCATTGCAGGGAGGGGACAGGAGCCACCAGTGTGGCCATGGTCCTGCCCATTCTACTGATGGGGTAACTGAACCTTCAAAGGTGTCCCAGTCTTGGGAAAAGAACCCACATTAGTTCTGTTTTTTGTTTTTAAAGGAAAGTTACAGGCAGGAATGCAGGTGAGCAGGCAGGCAGAAAGAAGGAGGAGGAAGATGCACTCCATTTTATTTTATTCAATTTTCCATCTTGACTGCCTCCCCTGGTTCCAGGTCTTGAACTGGGGAACTTGGGAATATATTTGGACTGTGCCACGGTGGACTAAACCACCAGGCCACCAGGGCATGCCCACATTTGGTTCTGTATTAATTCTTTCTCCCCTCCTACCCTTCTCTTGATTTTTTTTTTTCTTTTCTTTTTTTTTTAATACAAAACATTTTTTTTTTTCAAAGGAATCGTGCAAGTGCACTCTGGTGGAACAGTGGTTAGGTCAATCACCTCTGAAGGAGCACAGACCACATAGCCCTGGGTTGGAGTCCTAGGTCCAGGAGGAAGCAACCAGTGTGAACAACTAAATAAAAATAAAATAAAAGATGCTTCCTCCTCTCTCTTCTTGCTTGCTGCCTACTTGCCTTCATTCCTGCCTGCACTTTTCCTTGAAAAATAAAAAGGAAAGGTGCAGGTATCAGTGAAGGCAAGTAGGCAGACAGGTAGGAAGAGAGAGGAGAAAGAAGCATTTTATTTAATTCTTCACATTTTCCCTACTCCCACTCTCTGACCCAGGATATAAACCCAAGATCTTGGGGTTTATGTGAACTGCGCTCCTTCGGAAGTGGCTGACTTAACCGCTACTCCACTCAGGCGCACCAACCCTTCTCTATTTCTGTACTATTTATTGAGCACTAACATGTGCCAGGCACTTTTCTTTGGTGTGGATACAATGGTGCATGAGATGAAGTCTTGCTTTCCTGGAGCACACATGCTGTCTGGGTGAGACAGACTGGTCATAAATGAAAATGCCCGAAAGGGAAGTATGCTAGGCAAGTGTTCAAACAGAGTGATGTGGCCAACTTACCCAGCGAGTCCAGGGAAAATTCTTCCGAAGAGGAGACGTATAAGGCGACCCTTGAGTTTTAGGAAGATAACTCTTCTGCTGTAAGGCAAGATTTCTGACAATCTAGCCCTGTTGGGGACTGGGATGAGGTAGAAGGAGAATGTGTTCAGTGAAGGGAGCCAGTGAATGGAAACAGGGAACTCCCAGCCAAGTGCTCCCCTTGCGAGGCCACTGTGGACCTCACCTTTGGGTGGACATCGTGCTTGTCTGGGTCCTCAGAGCAATGCTGTGTGGCCTTAGCCTGGGCCTGGCCGTGTGCGTGACGGAGGGCCAGGCAGGGGAGATGGCTCTGCTTCCTGGAATATCTTCCTACAGGGAGAGTTTAGTCATTTAACACATTATCTATTATTTTGATTATTATTATTTTTTTTAAGGAAAGTTGTAGGCAGGAATGAAGGTAAGCAGGCAGGTAGACAGGAAGAGTGAAGAGGACGAAGCATTTTATTTTCACTTAGTTTTGTACATCTGGGCTGTTCTCCCTGGCCTGGGAGTATGAACCCAGGTTCTTGGGATGTGTGTGGACTCTGCTCTCAGTCTAAGGCAGCTGACTAAACCACCACTGGGGTGCGCCTATTTATTTTTTTATTTTTAAAGAGACTAAGGAAGGGAGAGGAGGAAGGAACTTATTTATTTTTGGTTCTTTACCCCACCTTCAGGTTGTGAACACGGGTCCTTGGACTTTACATGGTCTGCATACTAGCTTCCCAACCTCCTGAGACACAAGGGTGTGCCCCAATACATTGTTTTCATTAGAAACAGATATAGATTGAGTGTAGGAAAATTCATAGGACTTTAAAAAATCAAATTGCCATTGATTTACAAACCTGTGTGTTTTAGGAGTATAGCTTCTCTCCTTGATAAATGTAAATACTGCATCAAACTCTCCACCAGAGTTCTACTACCATTCACCAAGATCAGGTTTACTCTTCTTACTTACCCTGCACATTCTTCCCACCCCCATGAAATTCTTTTCATTTCAGAATGAGGAGGTGGAAGCAATTTGTTTTATTTTTATTTAGTTCACATTGGTTGTTCCTCCTGGACATGGGATCTGAACCTGGGTCCTTAGGATGTATGTGGAATGTGCTCTTTCAGAGTTGGCTGACTTCACCTCTACTCCACTGGGGTGCTTTTTTTTTTTAATTAAAGGAAAGGAAGGAATGAAGGTGAGCAGGCAGGCAGGAAGAGAGAGGAGGAAGAAATACCTTATTTTATTTAGCTGTTTATCTTGATTGTTTCCCAGACCTGGGTCTTGAACATGGAAACTTGAGATGTATGTGAACTGTGCATCAGTGGACTAAACCTCTAGGCCACAAGGGTATGCCCATAAAACTCTTTAAAGATGCAACAGGAAAGAAACCTTGGGCCAGCTGGCCTAGTCTCACAGTTCTGCTGTCACTCTTTTTGAGCCCCAGGGCCCCTTGATGGAGCCCAGCTTTACTTGAGTTCCTTTCTCCATCAGGAGTTCTCAGTGGCTCCCTGTTGGCCAGGAACAAGAGCAGCATTTCTGAGGTCACAAGTTATTGCCTTAGAGTGGGCCTAGTGCTTGTCTGAATCCTCAGAACAATGCTGTGTGGCAGAAGCTATCATACCCACTTTACAGTAAGGAAACTGAGGCTTGGAGGAGGGAAGACACTTTTCTAGTTCCACAGCATACCTGTGGCAAAGTCAGGATTCAAACTCACAGCCCAAACCATTCATCACCACCTCCTCCCCCAGAGCCATGTCCACACTCTTCCCCACTCTCGACCCACAGATGGAGCCAACAGTCTCTGGCTTCTCCCCCGATACTTTGCAGATTCCCAGCTCAGAACCTGTGTGGGTGCTGTTCCTCTGCCTGTCCCTGGCCTCCCCATCTCTGTCTGTGGAAAACCTAGCCATTCTTCATGGTTTTGTTCATATTCTTTCTCTTTCATGAAGTCACGCGCTTATTCCCACAAACAAAGGGGCTGCTCTTTATCTCTTATGCCCTCTTGTTCTGTTTTCACCACTCTCTCAGCCCTTGTACAGCACATTTGTGTGCGCAGGGATTGGGATGTGATATACTCAGGACTGTGGTCCATGTCTTATTTTTGTCACGGAATGGCTTTGTGATCTTGGGAAGCCTTTGTTTCTTCATCAGTAAAATGGGGTGATGGCACGGGCCAAACAGAAACAGCACAACGGGGACTAGTTTGTGCTGAACTAATGGCAACTATTGTTGCAAAGCCTCTCCCAGCCTTGGTCTCTCCATCTGTAAAATGGAGGAAATAAAGTCATTCAGTGCTCCTTGGGGTGGCGGGGGAGGCGGCAAAAAGATGGCAAAGGGCATGCGCAGTGCCTGGCGAATTGTCATTTGGTATTCAACCAGGGAAGATAGGTCTAGGAATTCATTACATCTTTCTCCATTCCAGGTGCAGCCTGGGACTTTGTGGCTGGGAGCATAGTTTTGCAGGGCTTCATTCAGTCCTCACACTCAATCCCCTGGGAAGGGGAGCAATGAAGGGTCTTGAGGTCCACAACATCTCCATCATCATCACTGTCATTTTTCAATATGGGCAACTGGAGTTTTCTTCATTTTAAGTAAAGCACTTTTGGAAAATTCTGTTGTTTTCATTGCCCTGTATAACCTATTATTTCAGTGCAAACAGCAGCCATGCGCACGGTTTCAAGCAAAGTGCTCAGCTCCCTTCCAAACAGGTGGGAAGTCCTTCCTGAGTAGAAATTTGGGAGCTACCTCTATCCAGTCACCCCCATGTCCACCCTCCCTTGGTTATGAAGCAAGTTTTCTGGAAACACCTCTTTAGAGGCTGGTGCTGGGGGTAGGGGAAGACCCCAGCTCTTTCTCAGAGGGAGGTGTCATCTTGTCACCCTCCCAGGGGAGGCCAGGTCTAAATAGCATTGGAGGGTGGATGGACTCACCTGGGGGTGGGCCAGGAAATCTACTGTGAGGTGGGGAGGGGTTAGTGGGCCTCCATTCCTCATGACCTGCAACTTTCCCCACTCTTTTTTTTTTTTTTTTTAAAAGCAAAGGTGGCAGGAAGGAAGGCAAGTAGGTAGGCAGGAAAGAGAGAAGAGGAAGAAACATTTTATTTTATTTTATTTCCATTTTAGTTGTTCACACTGGTTGTCTTCCTGCTCCCATGCCATGGGATCTGGGACTCGAACCCAGGAGTATGTGACCTGCATCCTTAAGAGGTGATTGACCTCATGGCTGCTCCACCAGGGTGTGCCTCCCCACCCATTCTTCAGGACACCTCTCAGCCCAGCTTCAGAGCTAGGAAGACTGAAACTGAACAGCCAGTGGGCCCTATCTTGGGGCTATTTCTTTGGACAGTGAGACTGAGTCTGCTTTAGAAATAGAGAGACAGGCGTGCCCTGGCGGAGTATCAGTTTGGTCAGCTGCCTTTGGCAGATGCTGTCCACAGACATCCTGAGGATCCCAGTTCATGTTCCAGGATTGGAGTGAAGAACAATCAAGATGAACAACTAAATAAACTCAAATAAATGAAGTACTTCTTCCTCTCTCTCTTCCTGCCTGCCTCTGCCTTCATTTTTGCCTGCACCTTTCCTTAAAAAAGAAGTACCGAGACAACCAATAGGAAGTCAGGGCTTGTTGTGTCTCCTTTCAGGACCACAAATGAAGTGAAATGGGAAATGAAACTTCTCAGAGGAAAAGGCAAAGAGCAGCCCTCAAGGTTCCTGCAATGTGGCTGGTCCTTGGGTGCCCAGCCCAGCTCCACTCTTTGGGGCCTGAGCATCAATTGGGAAATGTTGGATAGGTGCTGGAGAAACTATTCAATAGTTTTTGAAAATGGTTGTAAGAAGAGGACTGGGACAGCAGACTCCAAGAAGGGTCTATCTTTTTGGTTCAGGATGCCTGAGGATTGCAAGAGACACTTTAGGGCCCGCCCTGGTGGAATAGCTGTTGGGTCAGCAACCTCCGAAGGATCATAGTCCATGCACATCCCAAGGATCGGGTTTGCGTCCTGGGTCGAGGGGGAACAACCAGTATGAAGAAGTGAATAAAAATAAAATACAATGCTTCTTCCTCCTCTCTCCCTGCCTGCCTGCCTGCCTGCCTACTCACCTTCGTTCCTGCCTGCACCTTTCCTTTAAGAGAGAAACAGAGATTTTGCCTGGAGGGACATGCAGACCTGGGGCAGCTGGGTGTCCCTGTGGGGCCCTGTAGCCCCTACTTCCCTTTGCAGTTTCCCCTGTACCCATAAACCCAGGGCAAGCAGAGTGAGACGCAACACCAGTAGGGCGTGGTGTCCGGAGGGGAGAGACTGTGGACGCGTCTAGGCAGCCCCTTCCTCCTTCCCTCCTGGAGTCCAGCCGTCCTTATTGTGCTTAAAGTTAGTCAACAATGTTTCTTGAGAACCTCTGTGGCCCAGGTGTCGTGCTAGGGCCTGGGTTTCTGGGTCCTCCAAAAATATGTCCCATGGGAGCCCTCAAAGGGCTCACAGTCAAGAGAGGGGAGTCAAGATAGGCCCTGGTGGAGTAGCGGTTAGATCAGTCTCAAGGAGTGCAGGCCACATACCGCTGGGTTCGAGTCCCAGGTAGAAGGGTATGGGGTGGGGGACAGGCAGTGTGAACAACTAAAAAGTAAAATAGGGGTGTGCTGGTGGAGTAGTGGGTAGGTCAGTCGCCTCTGAAGGAGCAAGTCACATACTCCCAGGTTTGAGTCCTGAACCTAGGGAGAAGGGACCAGTGTGAACAGCAAAATAAAACAAAGGTGCTTCTCTCTCATCCTGCCTGCCTGCTCCTACTTGCCTTCACTTTTGCCTGCACTTTTTCTTTTAAAAAGATAGGGAACCAAATCAGTAAACAGGTCTGAGGTGGAGGAAGCTCCCAGCAAAGGCCCCTAATCTGGTCTGAGACCCGCTCAGCAGAGCTGCCTGAAAGTGACAGCGCCACCATTTACCTGCTGCGTGACGTTGGAAGAGTCCCTTAAGCTTGCTGTGTTTGACTTTCCACACCTTTGAAATGGGAATTCTAACAGTGCCTGCCTCAAAGCGTCGTGAGGGCTGATGAGTTAGTGTACGAGCCTGCAGTTGGAGCTCTGAGGACCCGGCCTGCTGTGCAGTAAGCTCTCCGTTGATGTTAAATAAAGAATAAGCACAGCTACCACTTCGATGGATAGGGCTTGGCAAGCAGATGGTTGGAAAAGATTGTCCTAGGCATGAGAACAAAGGCCTGAGTGTGAGAAAGCAGATTCCTTCAAGGAACTCCCTCTGTGTCACCTGGTGGGAGTGGCTGTTGACTGTCCTGGTCTATGATTTGGGCCAATAATGCCCCAACTCCTTCTTATTGCCACCGAGTGGTCTTGGGGCTGGTTGGGCCTTGACCTGAGATGCGACTGAGTCCAGGACCTGGCCATGCTCACTCACCGGTTCCCTGCAGTCCTGCCATTGACCAGGAGCCGGGCGGTAGGCTGGGCTACATGGGGAGTCTCCCGTGGGCATCTGCTGCTCCCCGTTTGGTGGGCAAGCCCAGGTCAGGAGGGCTTCCTGGGGGAGGATCTCTCCGAATAATGTTGTAAAGGAAAATGAAAACTTCCTCAGACGGGTGTGTGTGTGTGTGTGTGTGTGTGTGTGTGTGTGTGTGTATATGTGTACGCACACACATGAACAGCCTGTGTAAATGTTGGGAGGAAGAGAGAGCCTGACTCAGGAGAAACAAAAAGACCTTGGAGGTTGGTTTAAATTCAGCAGGGGACCCTAGCCAGTTAGTTTACCAAGAGGTTTGGTCTACTCTCATCGTGCCCTCCAGCCCCGGCACAGGCCATGGGTTAAGAGTTAAAGTCCAGTCTTGCTCCAGGAGCTGGGGGAAGGGGCACCAGTTGCCGGGGTCCCTCCCTTACACTCCAGAGCTGGGAGGGTTTGGCAAAGCAACAAGGCAGCCTTTGTGTCCCTCTGTGGGTCCAGGCACGTCTGGCCCAGCCTAGGCGGCTGCTGGTTTCTGTGCCCTGTGATCCTGGCCAGGCGGTGCCGGGCAGAGCGTCCTCAGGGTCCCCAATGTGGCTGCCTTGTGCCCCCTGAACCCGCACAGGTCTCCCCAGGTGAGGATCCCTGTGGCACAGATGACATGAGCGTGAGTGGGCCTAGCAGTGACCGCCCAGCTCAGTAACCTGTGGGCAGAGCTTTGCACAGAGGTGAGGCATGGAAGTGGGGGCATAGGAGGCTCTCGTGTGTCTCATGTGCCTGAGGGGTCCCCTAGGGTGAGTCTGTGAGTGAGGATGTGCTTTGAGGTGTGAGGGTCTGGGCTGAGCACACAAGCAGCCCCCAGCCTTCTGGGAACAGAGCACTGTTGTCTCTGCAGCGCCAACAAGGAGGCCTCTCTCTTGGTGCATAATGTCCCTCTGTATTGTCTGCTACGCAGTCGTGACGATAATTTTCAGTCCCAAATCCTTTTCGTAGGAGGGGGCGGATGGAGGCTGTTGCGGGGAGCAGGGCAGAGCTCCCAGCTGCTTCCAGCTCTGTGTGCCTGGAGGTCTGTGGTATGTTCGGGGCCTGCCCCCACACACTCGCAGCCCCCGCAGAGGTCGCAGAGGGAAGTCAGGGACTCCTGCAGCCTCTGCCAGAACCCCCACCCTGAAGTCACGTGGCCTCCTCCTCCTAACACCCCAGACTTCAAGGCCTCAGGGCTGGGACCTCTTCAAAGGCATGAGCTCCCTTAGGCCCTTTTGTCTACTGCCTGCCGTTGATCCAGAAGTTTCCTCCAGTCTATCCCCAGTCTTTCCTCCTATGGAGGCTGTTGTCAACATTTTTGTTTACAGGATTCCTTTACATGATAAGGAATTATTGAGGAGGTGCACTCCTGTGGCTCTGGCAGCAAAGTGACTAAGGTACAGGCTATGTGAAACCTATGGACCCAGGTTCGTGACCTGGGGGTGGAGGTAAAAAAAAAAAAAAAGGAATTATTGAGAAGTCCAAAGAGCTTTTGTTTTGTGGTTAAAATATCAAGATTTACCTGTGCACTCTGACTCAAGTGTTAAATCCTCACCTGAGGTACAATCTACATACATCCCAAGGTCCCCAGTTCAAGACTTGGGGCTGTGGGGGGACAGCCAATGTGAACAACTAAATAAAAATAAGTAAAGCGCTTCCTTCTCTCTCTTCCTGCCTGCTTGCCTTCACCTTCATTCCTGCCAGAACCTTTCCTTAAAAAAAAAAGAAAAAAAAAGAACAGAAAAAAATCATACGTATTTAGTCATTCAATAAAAATATAAGAATTTCACTACTGTGAACAAAACAGATAATAAATATTAATAATAATGAATAAATAAATTGCATGCTCTTAAAAAAAATTCACTACTGTGTGACCTGGTGGAGTAGGGTTAGGCACAGTTCGCATACATCCCAAGGTTCTGGGTTCTCATCCCAGGACCTGCGGAAATAACCACAACGAACAACTAAATAAAATAAATAAAGTTCTTCTTCCTCCTCTCTCTTCCTGCGTGCCTGTCTCTGCATGCCTTCATTCCTCCTTGCATCTTTCCTTTAAAAAGAAAATAAGACTATCACTACATGTTAACATAGGTAATATATTTTTATGACAAATAAATTTGTTTTCCAGAATAAAAACAAAATTAGCAATTACCTTTTTGCAAATTTCATTAATACTTAATAAAGTAAACTATTCCCTTGGGATTGGAGTTTCCTATCTGCTTTTGTTTCTTATCTGTTTGGTATGTTTGGTTTTATTTGTTTTGTTTTATTTTTTAGAGGAAGGAAACAGGCAGGAATGAAGGCAGGCAGGCAGTCAGAGGAGGAAGAATTTATTTCTTTAATTGTTCTTCCAGGTTGCTAACCTGGGTCCTTGGGCTTTATGTGGACTCTGCCGAAAACCATGGACTTAACTGCTGAGTGACTAGGGTGTGCTGGTATATTTGTTTTATTTTTTTGTTTTCATTGAAGTATATGAAGACAATCTGACTTCACAGAGATTTCGGTTTGGAGAAGGGAAGAGTACTTTCATGGACTTTTTAGATAATTTGATACTATACCCAAACTTGATAAGTGGTAGTTTCTTAAAGGTTAATTGGCACATAGAATCTGAAATTGTATCAATGAACTTTTCACATTCTGTATGTTAAAGTCCATTTGTCTGTCTGCTATTTTAAATGAACCCTTTGTCCATGCATGCTTTTATAATATGCATTGATCACTGAGTTATACAGATCTCTCAAATGTTAACACATTTTATTATGTAATATTAAATAAACTCAACCATTGATATCACCACCCATATCATTAGAAATGTACCAGGAAGCTACCAGATTTATAGTGAGCTATACAAGTATTCTGAAATTCAAATTTTTAGTTAAAAAAATGGAATTTTATTACTGGCAGCAAATACTGTTGGTTGTTTTCCTTGAACTGGCAGGCTCACTTCATTATTATTTTTTTAAAGGAAAGGTGCAGGCAGGAAAGAAGGCAAACAGAGGCAGGAAGGCAGGAAGAGACAGGAGGAAGAAGAATTTTTATTTATTTTACTTAGTTGTATGTCTTAGCTGTCACCCCTGGTCCTGGGACACAAACTAGGATCCCTGGACTGTATGTGGACTCTGCCCGCCAAAGGCAGTGAGCCTAACCCCTGCTCCACCAGGGTGCGCCTCACTTCATTACTTTTGAGAAAATAGCTCCAAATATCCAAGGGTTAAGAGATAATAAAATTACTAATTTTACTACCTTACTTTAGCAAGGACATTCTAAGTGAAACTAGTTTTGTTTTGTTTTTAGTGCAGTAACAAATTTGGTATAGTGCTCCTAGTACAATCTGGTGCTACTGTCTTGAATTGTGCTAAGGCACCAACAATATTTTTTTGTTTTTTTTCTTAAGGTGCAGGCAGAATTGAAGAAGAGCAGGCAAGCAGGCAAGAAGAAAGAAGAGGAAGAAACACTTTATTTATTATTCATTTTTATTTAGTTGTACATCTTGGTTGTTCCCCCACCCCTGACCCTGGGGGATTCGAACCCGGGTCCTTGGGATATAAGTGGACTAGGCTTAGTAGTGGGCCAAACCACTATGCCACCGGAGCACACCGGCACAATTGTACCCACTAATGCTTTTTTATCATCAATGTAAATGTCATGTCAACATAGTGAAAAAAATGTCAGCATTATTAGCAAAATAATTGACCTCATCCACCCCTCAGAAGATCTCAGAGACTTCTGTGGTGGGCCCTGCTTTGAGAACCTCTGTACTAGGTTATTTCTACTTCATTCTGTTCTTAGTGGTGAGAGGCTGTATTTTACATATTTCACTGATCTGGACACTGAGGTCCTAGTGGAGCCCTGCATGAGTCTTTATCTCTCGTTCCAACACTGGAGTGAGAATTTTTTTCCTGGCAGGGATTGGGAGTCTTCTCAGGGGAGGTGTCACTGATTTGGTGAACAGGCAGAAGGCCAAAAGGTGGGAGTGGTGCCCGGGAGGGCATTCTTAGTAGAGGGAACAGCGTTGGCAAAGGCCTTGGGAAAAGAAAATGGCATGAGGCCTCATAACTAAGGGCCTTGCGTGCAGACCCAGGCCAGTGGGTGTCACAGAGCACTGCTGAGAGGGGAAGCGATGATGATGATGAGCTGTGTTCAGAGAGAGAGGACCAGAGAAGAAAGCCTAGTCCTTCACTGGGAGGCCTTCCCAAGCCGGTTGGCCTCAGGACTGTGTCTGTAGGTAGGGTTGACTTGTGGTCACGTACATGAACTCACCCTTCATGACCATGACTACAGCATATGATCTGCTGCTCAGGACCCTCTGCTGAAAAGTATCTCCATAGGTTTCTTACCGACAGTCAGCCTCTCTTTTCTTTTGTATTGGCTTTTATTGTAACAGTGTCAAGCCTCATCCAGTTTCTGCATCATGCAAATGTGAGGGCCATCTGGGCAGAGGTGGCAGCTGAGGGGAGAGATCGGTAGTGGTGGCATATTAATGTGTACTGATGGCCCCGGCCCAAGTCTCGTGAAAGTGGGGGCTGCAGAACTTTCCTGAGCAGACATTTCCTCTGACTCCTCCCCTGGGCCTCCTCCAATGCCCCTGACCTCTCCCAGGGTTGCTGGGGCTCAGCTCCTGGCCAGGTGTGACATGAGGGGAGAGACCTCAGCTTCTGAGCAGGACGGATCTCTGCATCGTTCTGTCGTGCACAGCTGTGCTCCGTGCTGGGTTCCTGCACCCGTGTGCATGTGCTGTGCTCCTCTCTGCACTGTGTGACTGTCCGGGTACATCCTGTGCCATGTGTGTTTGTGACGAGGCAGCCATTTGTGAGCTTGTCCACCCTGCCGTGCACATTTAGTTGCGTGGATGTTTGTATTGTGCCTTCAGTCAGGTGGACTGTATTTGTATGTACAGTTTGTATATCTTTTGGGGGTGTGAATGTCACTGTGGGTATGTGGTTCTTTGTGATGCTTTGTCAGTGTATGTCTTGGCTGAGGCCCCAGAAGAAGGTCCACTGTGGGGGGAGGACTGTGTGGGAGAGGAGCCCACAGCCAGGAGGTCTGAGAGAGGACAGACGTGTCCTCACCTGTTCAGAGAGCACTGCCAGCCCTCAGAGGCCCTGCTCAGCATCACCACCCCAGGGTGGGTGGCCGTCGAGGGGGCATGAGAACGGAAACAACCTCAACCCATTCCTACTTCTTGCTGGCACTCAGGCCTGGTGGTGTGGCCTGGGCCCGTCCTCCTAAGGCTCCGAGCACTTCGTGCGTGAGGATTGTGCAGGGTCCAGGGACATGCTCAGTTTGGTCCTTGTGGCTGACTTACTTTACCTCATAGGGGGCCACCGAGGTAAAGCTAGCCTCAGGCTTTTTTGACCTGGGGCCGGAGGGAGAATGAGCCCTACAGAGCCGGGTCTGATGCTGCACTCATTACGCGCATGATTCCTTCAACCAGTATTTATGGAGCATGTGCTCTGTCCCAGGCCCTGCTGTGGATGCTGGTAATGATAGCACATCTCAGTGAATTGGGGTGAAAGGGGAGACCATTACTGTGCATTTTACAGCTGAAGA